>WSYH01000328.1:0-194012 GCA_036426205.1 Ascaphus truei
GTTTTTCCCATTTGTAACACGTAACAATACAAAACAAATAAACTCTTTCCAACAGAAATCTCTTTTTCTTCAGCAAGACAACAGGACGGTAAGCAAAAAAAAACCCAAAAAGGTGGAACTTAGGAAATATAAATAATACATTTGTATTGTATGTCTTTATTTATATAGTGCCATAAATGTACATAGCGCTTCACAGTAGTAATACATGTTGTAATCATATAAATAACAAATAATATAAATAACAGGTCATGGGAATACGTGCTTCAGGCATAAAAGTAACATTAAGGAAGAGGAGTCCCTGCTTCGAGGAGCTTACAATCTAAGCTCAATCTACATTTGAGATGTTACTGGTTTTTGCTAAACCACTGGCAAAGTTTCACAGCGTTTTTGAAGTTTGTAATTGTTAAATAAAATGTAAAAAAAATAAAAATTCTGAAACTTTCTGCTAAAACAGAGGTCCCCGATCCTTTTTGCTGTGGTGTTTAATTTTCATGGGCTCAACACGCGAGCAAAGAGACGCAAAAGGCTTTCCGAGCCCGTCCCTGACTTTTACGTGAAATAAGCGCCGTTTCTCCCAGTTTTCTCTGCAATTTGAGCCGTTCCGCGCGGTTAAAAATAGCAGCAGAAATAGAACATGCTTTCGGCTTTTGGCAAAGGGCTGTCCGGTTTAATTCATACATTAAGTATTTGCTACAGTAGTTGGGGTCAAAAGCGGAGCGCGGAGATATTTTGCCCTGTGAATGAACCTGCAGAATCTCGCCGCGCGCTGGGATCAGTCTGAACATCAAAGGCCTTTCTCCGCCTAATCACTCCTTGTGAATTGTTTTGGCTCATACAGGGGGACAGATGTATCATCGGGGCCAATTAGTACCCGGATTCTTTTACCGACTCCCGAATCTTCAGTGACGATTATCTTAACCCAGTGGTGCTCAACTCCAGTCCTTAACCCTCCCCCCCCCACTTCGCCAACAGGTCAGGTTTTCGGGATATCCCTGCTTCAGCACAGGTGGCTCAATCAGTGGCTCAGTCGAAGACTGTGCTGAAGCTGGGACATGCTGAAAACCTGACCTGTTGGGCGATCTTGAGGGCTGGAGTTGAGGACCCCTTGGGTTAACCCTTTCAATCGGCAGGGGGACCAGCTAAGCAACTCTGCCACGAAAAGTGGTTAAAGCGACAGGGTATGTTTCTTTTAACCTCTTCAGTGCCAACGCAGGGACCAGCAATCTCTTTGCGACCCAAAGGTTTAGGGAGCCATGCCCCTCGCCCTTTGTTAATCACCCTCGATGCTCAATTCTGTATTAAAGTGAGCAATCCAGCCCCCGGATTTCTGAGGACCCCGAAAGGGGATTTTCTGCTGCGTTGTATTTTGTGATCATGGAACAGTGGGTAGTTATGTACAAACTGGCTGTGTGTGTGTGTGTGTACATATATATATATATACATGTAACACACACACATATATATATATAGTGTGTTAAATGTCTTGATGTAGGAGTCCGAACGGCGAGCGAGTCTGTATTCGACGCTTGGGAAACCCAAACGCTTATTTTATCTGCGTCACACATCTGACAGTCGCACGCGACTCGGACGCAGCTTTCCGATCGCTGACATACGGTACGATTTTAACCCTTTGGCTGCCAGCAATGGATAGCTCGGCCACGCCCCCTCAGGCAGGGAAGGGGTTAATACGATGAGCGCAGGCACCGGGGCATGAGAATAAAAGAACCTTGGGGGTTTTTTTTTTTTTTGAACAAGTAAACTAAACTTTCCAGTCCATTGCCGGCTGGGAGCTGAACTCCTGGCTGGCAGTGTGCGGGCGGCCGGGTGGCAGTGCTGCTGACTCCGTGTGTGTGTGTGTGTATACTCTGTCTGATAGATAACCCCGGAGGGATGGAGTCACAACAAGGAACCTTCACAATGCTTCCACTTAAATGGAGACAGGTTTCAGTCGGTTGACTTTAGAGCTGCTGCGGCAGTAAAGGTTTCACTGCAGTTCTAGCTGTTCACAAGCATTGCTGGCGCTACAAAGTATTGGATGTAACCTTGGGACTTAGAGCAGAGGTCCTCAAGACCCCCCCAACAGGTCAGGTTTTCAGGATATCTTTGCTTCAGCACAGGTGGCTCCGTCAGAGGCTCAGTATTGAGCCACCTGTGCTGAAGCAGGGATATCCTGAAAACCTGACCTGTTGGGGGGGCTTGAGGACTGGAGTTGAGCGCCCCTGAGTTAACACACACACATATACATACATACACATGTACATATATATATATATACACACACACACACACACACACAGATATACATACATACACATGTACATATATATATATATACACACACACATATACATACATACACATGTACATATATATACACACACACACATACACATACGTTTCAGCGCCGGTAGCAGCGCAAAATCATTGTATTCCCCGTCTTCCCCGCTGTCGGCCGGATGCTCGCTCACTGCCGTGCGTGCGCGCGCGGCCCTTGTATAGAAGGGCTGACTCACCTCAGCCAATTGTAAGTGCCGCGCGCGCGGCGTAGCGCCCGCGGCCACCATATAACAAGCCTTCCTCTCCCAGCGCGCAGGACTCCGGTTACAGTGTATCTCTCTGGGTGGAACACGCGCGTCATGCTAAACTCATTATACTGCATGTGTTTCTGGAAAAGAAACTGCTGAAGCTGTGAACCTCGCTGCGGCACTTCAGGGATCAGCTGGCGGGGGGGGGGGGGCACCGCCAGTTAGTATTATTGATTCCACACACCTGAGGGTCCGACATATAATCAATACGCCCCCTGACCTCTCCCTGTGTGCCGGCCTTCAGGGGGCCGGGAAACACGCGATGAACACGGCAGTTCCTGTTCTACCCTTTCTCACAATTCTTCACGCGCAGAAGTAAAAGCTTCCAGGGCTCGCAGTTACTTCCTCTTACCCCGGGTGTTTAGGGCCGGGGTCTCAGACTCGCGTCCTCAAGGGTCACCAACAGGCCAGCTTTCATGGATATCCCTGCTTCAGCACAGGTGGCTCAGTCTTCAACTGAGCCGCTGATTCAGCCACCTGTGCAGAAGCTGGGACTGATTGAGCCACCTGTGCTGAAGCAGAAATTCCATGTATCGGTGGAAATGATTAGGGTGGGGTGGGAATAATAACCGGGAGAGACGGATATATCCTTCCACATTTCTTTACAGCTGGACTATTCACTGTAATTTAGATGTACATTCATTTGTCTTTTCTTTGGGTTGTGGCAGATTTCTCCCTACAAAAAACCATGCGGGAAATGACTCTTAAAAACGGCAGAGAAAGCGTCGGACAACTAAGCGCTTTTCCCTTTATTGCATCTGCAATATAATGTTCAGAAGTGAGGCTGTAACGGCGCTGAGCGCGGGCGTCCGACGCCGACCTGAGATATTAGAAATGAGACATCCAGCCCCCGGGCTGTCCCTCTGACCCCAGGGGAGCCAGGGATGAAATTGCCGGATATTTCTCCGAGCGCAGACCAAGTCGGCTGAGAATTATCTCCTTGCTCATTTAGCACGGGCGGTGGTTTTATGTGTCCCAGTGGCAACAATGGATATTAGATGCAGGCGCCGCGTGACACGGCTGCACACACCGAAATGGCAAATCGCGTTCCTTAAAGGAGCAGTATCGCTCGCTGGCTGCGCGGCGTTTACAATCTGGCCCTGAACGAGACTTTCAAAAAGTTTATGGTGGGTAAAAAAAATAAATAGTGACAATAACCCTCCACCGTGCAAATAAAGAAATGCCACTTGTGAGCACAGTCGCACGCCTCAGACAGGCCTGTCTTCCCCCTTTATCTCTTAGCGTACAAGGCTTCCACTGCAGCCAAGGATTGTGGGTAATGACATGCAGATGAGTCACTCTCTTTACTTCTTAACCCTTTTAACATGGGCCCCTACGCCTTACGCCCGCCGCAGGCCACAGCTCTTTCAGCACAGCCTGGGGTTAAGAAGTGAACGGGCAGTAACCGGACACTAAGCCTGTAACGACACACCTTAAAAAGCACAATAGTAGGTCCTGCCCAATACACAAGAGCAAAGTAAAGATAGCACTTAACGGGGAGGGAGGCACAGCCCACAATTAGCCGTAACCATTGCATAATCAATGGGATTTTTAATTGTATCAGGCTCAAAGCGGCAAAGCAACGAGACTAATGATAAATGATGAAACTGCAGTTACAGAAGACAGAGAAGGCGTTACATGGCTGAGTGCTTTCACTGTATTATTTCCTGTGCATGGTGAGGATTTGGCACATGATACAATGCCAGACTGAGAGGCCCTGTGCTGCTACACTGCCACCCGGACCTGCACCTTTGGGTGAACAGGGGCCTCTCTATTGCAGCTCCCTGGAGGGTGACATAAGGGCGCTAACCTCAGGTGATGATGTCACCGCTGGAATTTTTTAATAGAGAAAAGGCCAGCGCGGCCGCACACCTGGACCCTGGGAAAGCACGCCGAGCCGGGCAGTGGAAGCACAACACTGCCATCTAGTGCTCGGGTCCAGTGCAGCATCTCTAGTGACCAAAGGGTGAGTACAATGGGATACGGCAGGAGTGGCCAATGCCAGTCCTCAAGGGCCACCAATAGGCCTAACGCTAACTTTGCGCTAACTTTGACGCACTTATATAGCAAACTAGGCATGATGGCCCTAGTTTGGTATATTAGTGCGTCACAGTTAGCATTAAACATGACCCCAGATGAAGTCCGGTGGGACGAAACATGTTGGGCCTTTTTTGATGCTTTGAGGCCACTGTACCCAATCTCCTGAGAAGCCCCGATTGGAAGGAGACTGCTGAGACGGCCGTGACGCGGCCGAGTGCCCCCACTGCGGTGTGAGACGCTGGCGGAGGCAATTGTGGTCTGTTCCTGAGTGAGAAGTGGAGCGGTCGCATCGGGTGCTGTTATCTAAGGAGAAGGGTTGGAGTGCGCCCGAAGTCACTTCTTGTTTACTTACCAGCGGGGAGAGTGTGAGTGTGTTACCAGCAGTGAGAGTGTGATTGTTTCCCCGGGGAGAGTGGGGAGCGGTTACCCGCGGGGAGAGTTGAGCCGTGTTAGCACAGCGGGGAGGTGTGAGTGTCTGTTAACAGCGGGGAGATGGTGAGAGTGTGAGTTTACCACGGGGAGAGTGTGAGTGTTCCAAGCGGAGAGTGGGAGTGTGTTACAGCGGGAAGTGTGAGGTGTTACCACGCGGGAGATTGTAGTGTGTTACCATGCGTGGAAGGTAGATTGTGTTTTGTGAGCACGGGAGACCACCAGAAGTGTGCCGAGGGGAGAGCTTGAGTGTGTTCCAGCGGGGAGAGCTGTGCGTGTTACCAGCGGGGAGAGTGTGAGAGCGTGTACCAGCGGGGAGAGCGTGAGTGTGTTACCAGCGGGAGAGCGTGGTGTGTCCCAGGCGGGGAGAGTGTGAGCGTGTTACCAGCGGGGAGAGTTGTGAGCGTGTTCCCAGCGGGAAGTGTGTGTGTTACCACGGGAAGTGGTGTAGACATGGAGGTGTGATGTGTACCAGGGGGAGAGTGTGAGTGTGTTACCAGCGGGAGAGTGTGAGTGTGTTACCAGCGGGAGATTGTGAGTGTGTTCCAGCGGGGATAGTGTGAGTGTTATTACCAGCAGGAGAGTGTGAGTGTGCTACCAGCAGGGAGTTTGATGTGTACCAGGGGAGAATGTGAGTGTGTTACCAGCAGGGAGAGTGTTGATGTGTTAACCAGCAGGGAGTGTGAGTCGTTACCCAGCGGGGAAGTGTGAGCGTTTTACCCACGGGGAATTGTGAGTGTGTTACCGCGGGAGAGTGTAGTAGTGTTAACCCAGCGGGAAGGTGCGAGTGTTACCAGAGAGTTGGTGTACCACGGGGAGAGTTTGATTGTGTTTACCGCAGGAAGATGAGTGTGTTACCAGCGCAGTGTTAGCGTGTTCCAGCGGGGAGAGTGTGAGTGTGTTACCAGCGGATGTGAGCTTTTACCACGGGGAAGTTTGGTGTATGACCAAGGGAGAGTGTCGTGTTTCCCAGCGGGAAGTGTGACGTGTTACCAGGGGAGAGTGATGAGTTGGTATTACCCGCGGGAGAGTGTGAGTGTATTACCAGCGGGAGATTGTGAGGGTTAGCAGCGGGGAGAGTGATGAGCGTATACCAGCGGGGAGAGTGTGAACGTTTTCACCAGGGGGAGTGTGATAGGTGTACCACGGGGAGTTGAGTGTGTTACCAGCGGGAGAGAGTGTGAGTGTTTTACCAGCGGGGAGAGAGGTGTGTTCCACGGGAGAGTGTGAGTGTACCCAGTTCGGGAGAGTGTGAGCGTGTTACCAGGGCCGGGAGAGTGTGAGCGTGTTCCACGGGGACGAGTGTGAGGTGTTTACCACGGGGAGAGTGTGGGTGAGTGTGTTACCACGGGAGTAGTGAGTGTGTTCCAGCAGGAGAGTGTGAGTGTGTTCCAGCGGGAGTGTTGCGTGTTACAGCGGGGAGAGTGTGAGCGTGTACCCAGCGGGGAGATTGTGAGATGTTATTACCAGCGGGGAGAGTGTGAGTTGTACACGGGAGATGTGATTGTTACTCAGCGGAAGTGGATGATGTTACCGGGGGAGGGTGAGTTGTACAGTGGGATGTGTGAGTGTGTTACCAGCGCGGAGGTGGATGTGTGGTTACCACGGGAGAGGTGAGTGTGTTACCAGCGGGAGAGTGAGTGTTACGTCCCCCTCGTGTTATCTGTCACATTACAGTATGTGAACGCACTATTCCTTGTATTTGGTGTTTCTCCATATGAGGGGTACAAGAGCCAGCTGACCCGGAGAATCTCCTACTCGCAGTCACAGTATTATGTGTGTTTCAGTGTAACTAACACTGGGTTCATTTGCACACATTAACTGTTTTATCACTTTGCGCCAGGAACACTGTTTTGTTTAGATGATAACATCTTTACAGACACTAAAAAGTTTTTTTTTAAAGTTTTTTTTGAAAGCTGTGATTTAAAAAAATGTAAATAATGATATAAACTCTTCTGTCACAGAAAGTACAGCTGGGAGAATAGATGCAGCCGACCTTGCTGCTCGCACGACTGCTGAACACTTTGGGGCAGATTCATAAAAGGTGCAATTCCACATAGCCGGCCAGTTGTGTTTCTCAGGTGTCTCTGAATGGAAGCGCTTGTCATTCACGTGTTTTCTTCCCCTTATCCCCCCCCCCCCGTCCTAATCAGAGAACCAATAGATCGTCATTTCCCTCATTGTAAGACGCACCATCGTTAGCTCATCCAATCGAATTGTTATATGGCCCCTTCCCCACTCCTACCCAGGTTTACAGGCGGCAGGAGAGGGTCGGTCAGCGGAGGAACGAAGTGTCGCGGCGGCATGGAAGGTCCTCCAGCGATGAAGAAGTGTGCGGCGGCAGAAATGGCCGTCAGCGGAGGAATGACACGTGCGGCGGCAGGAATGCCGTCACGGGAGGAATGACGTGCGCGGCTCATGATAGGTTCGGTCCAGAGAGGTCTCATGATGAATGTGAAGTGGTGCGGCGGCGGCCAGGAGAGGTCCGCTCAGCGGAGAGGAAGCGTGCGCGCGCGCAGGGAGAGGTCCGTCGTCGGGAGGAAGAGCAACGTGCGGCGGCGCAAGAGGTGTCCGTCAGCGGAGGTTGAAGCGCGTGCGGCGGCAGAGATTCCGTCAGCGGCGATGAAGCGTGCGCGGCCGGAGTAGTCGCGTCAGCGGAGGAATGAATCGTGCGCGGCAGGAGAGGTCCGTCAGCGAGGAATGAAGCGTGCGAGCGCAGAGAGGGTCCGTCAGCGGAGGAATGAAGCGTGCGTCGTGCGGCGAGTCAGTCGAGGGAGGAGTCGGTCAGGGAGAATGGTTGCTGGCGGCATGAGAGGGTCCGTCAGCGGAGGAATGAGCGTGCGGCTGGCAGCAGGAATGTCGCGTCAGCTAGCGGAGGAATGAAGTGTGTTCGCGGCATGAGGTCGTTCAGCCTGGAGAGATGAAAGCGTTCGGTGGCGTCTGGACAGTCACGTCAGCGATAGGAATGAAGCTGTGCGGCGTTGTTGCGGAAGTGTCCTTCAAGCTGAGGAATGAAGTCTGCTGGCGGCGGCAGGAGAGGTCCGTTCAGCGGAGGACTGAACGTGCGGGCGTGGCATGAGATGCTCCGTCATCGTAGTAATGAAGCGTCTGCTGCATGAGATGTCCGTCAGGCGAGGTGAGCTTTCGGCGTGCAGGATCGGTCCTCTCGGAGAATTAAGCTGCGCTTCAGGAGATGTTCGCCGTCGCGAGAATTAACGTGCTCGTTGGCGGAGAGGTCCGTCAGCGGATGAATGAGCGTGGCGCGGTTTCAGAAGGTCCTCAGCGGAGATGAACGTTCGGCGGTTGCATGATAGGTCCTCAGCGGAGTAATAAGCGTGACGCGGCGGCAGGAAATCCGTCCGTGGAGGAATAGCGTGGCGCTCGGTGTCAGAGAGGTCCTCGCTGGAGAATAAGCTTGCTGTTGGTCGTCAGGTATAAGGGTAGTCCGTCACGGAGGATTTTCGTTCGTGTTGTGTGGCGATAGGTCCTGCCGCGTAGAATGAACGCTGCCGCTTTAGCAGAGAGAGGTCCTCATCATGAGAAGCGTGCTCGGCGGCGAGAGGTCGCGTCAGTCGAGGAATGAAGCTGCGTCGGTGGCGGAGAGGTCCGTCAGGATGATGAAGTGGTGCGGTCGGCAGAGAGGTCCGCACGGCGGAAATAAAGCTGCCGGCGTGAGCAGGAGGTCCTCGCGAGGAATGAAATCGTGTCGGCCGGTGGGCAGATAGGTCCTCACGGAGATGAGCGTGCGCGTGGTCAAGAGTCCGTCAGCGAGGATGAATCTGTGCGTCGCCGGAGACGGTCCTCAGCGGAGAATGAGCGGCGGCGGCGGATAGTTCCGTCACGGAGGAATGAAGCTTTCTTACGTGTCATTATAGGTCCGTCACGTAGAATAATCGTGCGCGGGGACAATTATAGGTCCGTGCAGCGGAGTAATAGCGTGCGGCTTTGAGAAGGTCCTTCAGCGGAGGGAATGAAGCGTTCTCGGTGGGCATGAGAGGTCTGCACGGAGGAATAAGTGTTCGCGTCAGGAGATGTCCCGTCAGCTGAGGATGAACGTCGCGGCAGCAGAGAAGTGTCGCGTCCGGAGGATTGAAGCTTGCGGCCGTGGCAGGAGAGTTCCGTGCAGCGGAGTAATGAGCGTGCGGCTTGCGAGGAGATGGTCCGTCAAGCGTAGGATGAAACGTGCGGCGGCGGCGGCAGAGAGTCCGTCCTCGTTAGGTGAATGGAGCGTTGTCTGTGTGCGCGGCTTGGCAGTGATAGTTCCGTCGATTTTCTTTTTGTTGCGGGCGACTGAATCGTTATCTTGTGCGGTTGGGGAGGATTTTAGGGTCCGTGCAGCTGGAGGAAGTGGTACTGCGTGTCCGGTTCGGGCGGCAGTTTAGTCTCCTTGCACGCGTCGAGGCAATAACGTTTTGCTGCTGCTTTGGTCACTGAGTAGCGTTCTGTGTCTAGCGATTACGCATGAATGCGGTTGCTTTGTTTGGTTCGGGTTTGTGGTTTTTCCGGTATTGCCATGTTTTTCGCGGTTGTTCTTTGCTCCTTGCTGGTAGAATGAATCGTATGGCTGCAGGCGATCGCAGCGGAAGGATGTGACGTTCGTCGGTGGCAGGATATCAGTTTCTCGGATGTCATCTGTGTTTTTATTTGGATGAATGCGCACTGCTTGTTGCAGAGAGTCCTCAGCGTTATTAAGGAATGCTTTGCGGCGGGGCGAGAGGTCCGTCAGCGGAGAATGAGCCGGCGTGGCAGGAGAGGCCGTCACGGAGGACAATGGCAACGTGCGCGGCGGCGTGCAGAGAGATCCGTCAGCGAGGATATGAGCGTGCTGCGTTGTGTCAGTTAAGATTGTTGCCTTCAGTAGGTATATAGGACGGGAGCTGCGGTGCGTGGCCGCAAGAAGTGTGCCGGTCACGTAGAAGATACATGCTTGCGTCTGTTGGCACAGTAGGTCTCGTCAGCTTAGGACTCTGGGTTTTGCGCGTCGTGATAGGGCCCGTCAGCGAAGGAATAAGCGCGGCGGCACAGCCGGAGGGTCCGGCAGCTAGGAATGTCCGCTTGTGTGCGCTGTCAGTAGAGTCCGTGTCTCGCCAGGGACACTGCAGCTGTATGTGGGCTTTTGTGTCGTTGGCATTGCAGTCGTGGCGGCAGCGCTTGATGAAGCGTGCGGGGCTGGCATAATAAGTCCTCGCGAGATATACCGTGTTCTTTGTTTGCGTGTTGGTCTGTACTTGTTCTGTTTTCCTTTTCAGTTCGATTTTTGATTTTGATTGTTCATTCCTTTTTTTCGTGTTGGTTTTTTTTTTTCTGGTGTTCCGTTGTTTTTATATTCTTGTGTTGTTCTTCCTGCCTCTGCTTCGGGTGTTATCCCTTTAATTCTGTGGCGTTTGTGGTTTTTGTGTTTTGTTTTTTTTGTTTGGTGGGTGTGGGTTTGTCCTTGGTGTTGTTCATTGGTTTTATTGTTTTTCGTTCGTTTGTCGTCTGTTATGTAATAGTTTCAGGGGTTGGTCGAGTTTGGAAACCCCATTTCGATAAGGTATGACTTTTCATTTGTGGTGTTTCGTTGTGTGTTGTGTCTTGTTGTTGGTTTTTTGTGAAAGTCCTGTCATTCGTGTTTTAATTTGACGTGGTTCTTTTTCAAGGATTTAAGTTCACTTGATGCGGGTGGTAGTGTCTATGCTGCTCTACAGAGGACGGACATGTTTTCACTGACTCTGTTTAGAGAGTTGCCTTAACTCGGGTCCCCTAAAACAATGGAAGAAGCGTTCTTTGTTATGTTGATCTAACGCTGTTTGTAGAGTCAGAGTTTCGTCGTGGTGTTTGTGCAGGAAAAAAAAACAACAGGCGCGAGAGATGGTGCGACGACGAAAAGAACAGAAAACAGCCAAATAAAGGCGGGCGGAAAAAAGGGACGAAAGGTACATGGAAAGAAAAGGAGAAGAGAAAAAAGAAAAAGAAAAAAACGCAAAGACAAGAAACGCGAGACAGCCTACAACGGTCCCGGGCAGAAAAGGACAAAACGGGAGGAAAAGAGACAGAGAGAAAACGGAACGGGAAAGGACGACGGGAGGAAGAAAAGAGAAAAGGAGCAAGACGGGCAGAAAAAGAGAAAAAGAGAAAAAGGGGCAAGAAAAAAAGAAGTAAAGGGAACGGAAAGGGAAGAGGAAGCAGGGAGGGAAGAAGGAGAGGAAGGAGAAGAGCAATGAAAGACAGGACACAGAGAGCCAGAGAGACCACGTCTGTTATGGTTAGTGAAAAAAGGAAAGGCAGAGAATCAATATGAAGCCAGAGGGGAACACGGTGGAAGTCACATAAAACGGCTAAGAGGAGCATGGGCCCCCGCTCGAGAAGAACGACAAGACTACAGTTCTAAATAGCACCGAAACAGAAACGAGGACTGGAAGCAAAGCAGAAAAAATTTGCGTGCAGGGCGTGTGCAGAAGTCCCACGGAGGATAAAGCTGCGGAGCGTGGCAGAGAGTCCACGTAGCATGAACGCGTTCGCGCAGTAATGTCGTAGCGGGAAGAGCGTGCGGTCTGCAAGAGTCCTCAGCGGAGGAATGACGCGTTGCTCGCGAGAGTCCCTCACGTAGGAATTATCGATGCGCGGTCAGCAGGAGAGTTTCCGTCAGCGGAGGATGAGCTGCTGCGCGAAGAAGAGTCCGCAGCGAGGAATGAAACGTGCGGCGGCGATGCAGAGATGCTTCCTCACAGCGATAAATGTGTGAAGCGGCGGTAGGCAGGTATAGGTCCGTATCTAGAGGAGCCATGAGCGTGCGTGGCGCCGGCTCTTCCGTCACGGAGGAACTGACGTGCTTCGGCGGACAAGTATAAGTTCCTACAGCGATAAGCCTGAGCGGTTCTCAAACAGAGATGGAGTCCGTCAGCCTGTAGTAATGAATCTTCTCTGCAGAAGGTCTCACGGTAGGAATGAAGTGTGCGGCGCAGGACAGTCCGTCAGCGAGGAATGAAGGTGCGTCGCATACAGGTTCGTCACGGAGGATAGCGTGCTGCGGCAGAGAGTTCCTTCATCGTAGATTGAAGCGTGCTTCGGCAAGGCATGAGGTCCTGCGCGTAGCATTAAGCGTGCGGCGCATCAGAGAAGTCCGTCAGCGAGCATGAAACGTGCTGCGTCAGTGATAGGTCCGTTCACGGATGAATAAGCGTGCGCGGTGGCCGGCAGTCCTCGCGTCGGAGAAAAATCTTGCGCGTCAGAACCAGTTTCTGACTTCCGGTGTTACAGCGCACTCCTCCCCAGCCGTTCTTCTCCTGCTCCGGTCTGAGGTCTCATGTTCTTCTCCTGCCGCCCGCCTGCCACGGTCTTAACTACCGGAACATTCCTCCACGAACACGACCTCACCTGCTCCCGCTGCCGCCGCACACGTCTTTCCTCCGCTGACCGACCTCTCCTGCTCCCGCCTGTAAACCTGGTGAGATGAAGCGGGTCAAATAACACTTTTTTCCCCTCTTTTCTTTAATACATCGATTCCAAGACGCACCCCGATTTCAGACATGTGAGAATCGTAAAAAAGGTGCGTCTTAGAATCGAGGGAAATACGGTAGATAAGGGGGGGGGGGAAACTCTGGCTGTACAAGCGCTCGCTGATCACACTGTGACATCACACAGTGACATCACACTAAAGAGAGCAGCCAGAGGGAATCAAACCCCCTCCCAAGTCTCACAATAACAAATACATTAATAACACAGATAGGGGGTCAGATTTGGGAAAACAAAATGTATCAATTACCCAGATAATTTGCCCTTAAACATGGCACTGGGACGGGTTCACTTCGGGCCTGGGCAGGCCTGTCCCTTTATTTTCCGTTACGGTTCAGCGCTCCTGATCCGTGTAGGGTGGGTTAACCAGTAACATAGCTTAATGAGTCTGCCCCTCTACGTCTGAATTTGCAAGCGGCCGAGCACGGTAATAATAGAGATGGATATTGAAGCGATTGGTGGTGGGACCCGCATCCTTGTAGTAAATAAATCAGGTTATTTCATTAATAGTAATAATAGATAATGGTGGCGTGTATTAATACGCTGGAACCCGGGAGTGGATTATTTCCGTGTAATTACAGATTAGACACGGGACGGCCTCGTGGAAAGTCCCCAACACTGCGTGGAACTAATGCGGGTAACACACGGTCAGCCAACGCCTTTCAGGTCAGCGACCTTTAACAGGGAGGAATGGTTAATAATTTGCTACCGCTGACATCTTCATCTCATCTCCTTTGCTAAAGATTTGGGACTCGGGGAATAAAGATGCCCGGAGCAGGCAGACGGGGAGAATCCCTGCAATCTCACGCCGGTATTAACCCCTCTGCTGCCACAAATCTTACACATTTTAATGTTCCTTTCACTTGTCTGCGTTTAGTTGCAAGTTTACTGACTGTTACACACAGCAGCATAAAACCTGCCCTGAAGAGCTTACTCTCAACTATGTGTGTTCACAGTAGAAATTCACTTCCGGCAGCAAATGCGTTAATAGGAAAAGGTTCTGCTAAAATAATGCGAAAGTGCGCTGCTTTTGTCAGTAGCGCTTCGAGTTACAGGAAGGTCGCGTGCCGACAACACACTTAACCTCTTCACTGCCAGAGGAACCAGCAAGGCCACCTGGTATCAAGCTAAGCCAGGGGCGGCCAACTCCAGTCCTCAAGGGCCACCAACATGTCAGGTTTTCAGGCTATCCCTGCTACAGCACAGGTGGCTCAGCACTTTGGTATAGGGTGGTACACATGTTTAACCTCTTCATGGCCAGAGAAACTTGCAGAGTTTGCACCTGTAGAACTTGAGATTTCACTCTTAACGTTCTCAGTGAGCCACCTGTGCTGAAGCAGGGATAGCCTGAAAACCTGACCTGTTGGTGGCCCTTGAGGACTGGAGTTGGCCGCCCTTGAGCTAAGCCAATGAACACACAATGCTTCCATTTGTGTCACAGACTGATTAACCTCTGCGGTGCTGACTAAGGCCTTAAGGAAAAGGCCAGAACATTAAGCGGGGAGATATTGCCAATAGTATAAAAGATACAAATGTTAACAATAGTAACCATATCACTGACATCATATTAGATGACATCACTTAACCGCTTTTCTGGCGCAGGGATAGAGGAAGGTGTCTGCCCAGACACATCCTGCATATAGTCCCATGAACTGTATTTATTACAAAAAGATCTTTATACCAGAGAAGACCCCTCACAAGATAACGCCTCACAAGATAACGCCTCACAGCTTAAGTCCAGTTTGTGGTGTTCTAATAATGACCAAAGTGACCTCCCCAAAAGTATGGGGTTCTACCCAGATCCAATTCAAACTGGACCAGCACCTCACAAGGTGGCTTTATAATAAAGTACCACGCGACACGTAGTTTCTTTTGTGCTGAAGCGGAGAACTTCGTACAGCTGCAACCTATACATCACCCTCAGGAATTATTAGCATTTCATCCTCCAGCAGCAGCATCTCTGTCTGATTAAACAACCTGACGCTACAGCCCGTGGTCACGGCAGCACGCGCGCCGGAGCGTCTGGCAGCACGCGCGCCGGAGCGCCTGGCAGCGCGTGCACCCGTTTCAGCCACGACCTGTGGGCTGCAGCTGCGCTTACAGTGGAGAGCAGGAGATCTGATGGGGCGTGGCGGGGGGGGGCGGCCATGATGTCATGTGGCTGCCGCGCCAAAAATCTTGTCTTTTGGCCATGGCGGTCGTGCATTGCGCCTTGTACGTGGATGCACACACGCCGACTGGGGCCTGCCCCACAGAGGGCTGTGCTCTGGTGTGTGGCGGGCCCTAGCGGCCACTGGGGACCCGGCCTTAAGTGCGTCAAAGTGCGGACCCTGTGAATGCGCAGATCTGCCCATCTCGTTAGTCATTGCATTGCTTGGCTGTCCGGGATCACATTATTCCACAGAACGCATACTATCACTTCACCACAAGAGGTCGCTGTGCACCTTCCTCAGAATAGACACAGTACATATGTATTTATAGTTTATTTTTAATAGCACCAATAATGTACATCGCCGACATGCTCACTGAGACCAGTGTTATGTTTTTGCTTCTAATATGTGGGTTCTGGTCTCGTTAAAGGTCCGCTTGTTTTGGATTATATTTGAACATGGCAATTTATACTGTAAAATTCCCCCACGGTTTATTTATTTTTTAAATAACATTGTATTTAATTCCTATGTATTAAATGTGTGTTGTGTATATATTTATCCTTTTTGCCCTTTGTGCGGACAGCAGGTCACAGTTCAGTTGGACGTCCCGGAACGCGATGGGACAGGGGGGTGGGCTTGAGTTTTCGGGGTCTTAGCTTGTTTTCATCTGCTTGGCGACGGATTCTTCTACGAGTTCACTTTGGCTTCTCCTTCGCCTCCTCCTGTTAAGCTGCAGGGGTTTAAAGAGCCATCAGCACCCGCCACAGCCACACAGTGTCCCCTCCAACAGCGAGATCCCGGGTGCCTCACCCATATCTAACAGCTAGGTGTCAGGGTCGTGCACCGGGGGCCGTCTCACATGCACTCCCAATTAGCCATGAATATTGGGGTCCCAATGAAACGATTCCTTATCAAATTCTCTCTAACACATTGACATTTAATGACGTCAAAAGCTTTCCGAAGGAGAGCTCGGCACAAGACGAATGTCATGATGTTAGCCGCATGTACTGTTTCATTAGTGTCTAGCGCGGGGGGCCGCACTGTGCCAAGAACGCGGCAGCCATTCCAAAGCCGCAGTGATGAGGGCCGAGTTACAAACTTTTAGCGGGGAACGGACAAGAACGGCCATTTTTTTAAAGAGCCCTCACAGAATGCGCACAATCGGCGACTTGTTACCGACTCCATCTTATTCCGTCATAGCAAAAAGTAAAATACAACGGCACGGGGATTAAAAAAATGGAGGGAATGAAAAATGGCGCTGCCCACAATCATGGGACGGAAGTGGCTGGAGATTAATATTGTAACCGGAGTGGGCTCACTTACTTTTGGGTCTTCTGGCGCTTCTCCCAGTTGTATCCGTAACCAGATATTGACCCGCTGGCACCAATCCCCCGGAGCCTCCACCTCCCACAGGCGATCTTGTTCCTCCGGACGATGCAGGAAGAATTTATGACAGACTAGAAGCAGAAAAGCAATCACATGGCTGCAATGTGAGACACGGACAGGTCCAGGGGGGGGGGGGGGGGGGAGGGATATACCTAGTACAAAGCCCCCAGGGTCTGGAGGCTGGTATGGCACTTCCAGGCACTCAAGAGTTAGGTTACCACCAACACTATCACTGTATGGCACTCCATGACAAACAATACATATTACAAATCAGGATCGGTATAACCGGTCAGATCTATTTTTCGTGACCTACTGCATCAAGCATCGATCCCTTACACGTGGATTGATTATTGATTGGCTCAAATGGCCAACCCTCCATATTTCAAAATGCGTCTAATCTCCAAAATCTCTCTGAATTTGTAAACAGCGGGGGCGGAAATGGCGTAGGCAGATTTGGAAACATTGTGTTCAGTTTGGAATGTTTGGAAGGGTGTCACCGGAACGCATTGTATCCTGCCGCGTCTCTTTCACGGCACACGATTGATTGTGCATTATTTAGCACGGGGATCTCGGGTTCCCAGGCGATCTTACCTTGATACATCGCAGGGGATATAGGGCAGCTGATCCCCAGGATAACTTCCTTTGCAAACCGCCGGCAGTAATCTTGCAACATTTTTGTCCCGAAGCCGCGACGCCTCCACTTTCTCCGGACAAACATCGTGTCCAGGATGGGGAGCAGGTAACACTGGCTGCTGCGGTTACACAGGCTGCCTGAGTTTGTACAAGAAGCAAAGGTTTCAGCGGCCTTCTCGGACATCGGCCGCCTCACTGTGTACTTGTCGCCATGTTAATGCTGTATTTTGCAATGTTTGTTTGTGTGCGAGGAACCCACAAAACATCAACACATTTTTCTTTTCTGAGAGTTTTTTTAATTAGATGCTTACAGTCATTAATGCAGGGGGGCTCAACTCCAGTCCTTACACCCCTCCCTCCAAGTCAGGTTTTCAGGATATCCCTGCTTCAGTCGAACACTGAGACTGATTGAGCCACCTGTGCTGAAGCAGGGATATCCTGAACACCTGACCTGTTGGGGGACTTGAAGACTGGAGTTTGAGCCCCCCTGCATTAAGGTATCCAAAGGCAGGGGGGTAGGGGGGTGCCATTCGCATTGGGGTGTTTTATTTAAGCATTTCTCTTGATGATATTACTTTGTAAGCAGTTCAGGGCAGGGGATGAGTAACGATACCAGGAACACTTAGGGCTGTGGCTGGACGGGCAAAATAGCTTGGCACCTCTGGTTCTAGGAGGATGCATTTCGTCGGTGCACCCATTAGTATACAAAGGTATGTGAATATAACCGCTGGCTTTGCCGTCTCTCTAGGTGGAAAAAGCTTAATATCAACAAAGAAGTCAAATGAAATTGCCAGGAATGAGAAGAGAGGGAACACACCATATTATGAACCCTCCAGTTTCAGAACGACCGGCGTTACTGGCAGTGAAAGGGTTAAGAGGGGCACCTGTTTTCTGTGGTTGGGCCAAATCAGCAGGCTGCGTATATATTCTCATCGCAGGGCTAACCGTCCGCAGGGGGGACTTATTTCTGCTGCTCTAATGCCGGCCTTGGCACAGGGTGTGTCAGGGTCCAACTCGCTGCCAAAACTGACCCTGTTTGTTCAAAACACTGACAGCACCGAGCAGGAATGTGGCACGTGTGCCGTGTTCTGTGAGCGGCGAGCGGCTCCGGAGCACGGAAAACATGTCATTATCGGACAACAGAGGTCATTTGAAGATCATTCCGTAGCCGCAGCGCTAAACCGGCGCAGTGCTCCGCGGACAGAGTGTAATGGCAGTCGGAGTAACCAGGCGCTTTTCATTTTTATTTATCATTAAGAGCGTAGATTTCCGCTTCTATTTAAAAATAACTTTACTTATATCGCGCTTTTCTTCCTCAAAGCGCTTCCACGTTAAAGAGGAAAAGAGAAGAAAACATTTAAGAGACAAAACACAAGGAAATATACAGTACGGGGTGGGCCGGTGCAGTAACAGTACAGGGTGGGACGGTGCAGTAACAGTACAGGGTGGGACGGTGCAGTAACAGTACAGGGTGGGACGGGGCAGTAACAATACAGGATGGGCCGGGGCAGTAACAGTACAGGATGGGCCGGTGCAGTAACAGTACAGGGTGGGACGGGGCAGTAACAGTACAGGATGGGACGGTGCAGTAACAGTACAGTGGGACGGTGCAGTAACATACAAAGGTGGGGACGGCAGTACAGTACAGGATTGGACGGTGCAGTAACAGTACAGGATGGGACGGTGGCGTACAGTACAGCAGATGGGACGGTGGCAAGTGAACAGTACAAAAGATGGACGGGCAGTACAGTACGATGGGACTGGTGCAGTAACATAAGGTGACGATATAACAAACAGGAGTGGGACGGTCGCAGTAACAGACAAGAGATGGGACGGTGCGTAACGTACAGGTGGGACGGTGCAGTAACAGTACAGGTATGTCGACCGTGGCAAGTCAACAGTAACGGATGGGACGGGCAGTACATACAGGATGGGACGGTGGCAGTAACAGTACAGGATGGGACGGGCATTAACACTACAGTGTGGACGGGGCAGTACAGTACAGGGTGGACGGGGGCAGTACATCCCGGTATGGGAGGGAACGTGCAGTAACAGTACGACTGGGACGGTGCAGTAACATAAGATGGACGGTGCAGTAACAGACGGTGGGACGGGGCAGTAACAGTACAGGGTGGGACGGGCAGACAATACGGGCATGGGACGGTGCAGTAACAGTACAGGATGGGACGGTGGCATAACAGTACAGGATGGGACGGTGCAGTAACAATACAGGATGGGACGTGGCAGTAACAGTACAGGATGGACTGTGCAGTAACAATCAACGAGGATGGGACGGTTGCAGTAAACAAGTACAAGGTGGGACGGGCAGTAACACAATACGGGATGGGGAGGTGCAGTAACAGTACAGGATGGACGGTCGTCAGTAACAAGTACGGTGATGGACGGTGCAGTAACAGTAAAGGGTGGGACGGGGCGTAACAATATACTGGATGGGACGGTGCAGTAACAGTACAGGATGGATGGGTATGCGTGAGGGCAGTAACAGAAGGTGGGACTGGCGCAGTAACATTACGGATCGGAACGGTGCAGTACCAGTACAGGGTGGGACGGGGCAGTAACAATACGGGATGGGGACGGTGCAAGTAACGTACAGGGTGGGACGGTGCAGTAACAGTACCAGGATGGGACGGTGCAGTAACAGTACAGGGTGGGACGATGCAGAACAGTACACCGGTGGGGACGGTGCAGTAACAGTACAGGATTGGGACGGTGCGTAACAGTACAGGTGGGACGGGCAAACATACGATGGAACGGTGCAGTAACAGACAGGATGGGACGGGGGCAGTAACAGTACAGGATGGGACGGGCAAGTAACAGTACAGTGAACGAGGACGTGAGGACGGGAGCGTAACAGTCAGGAGTGGACGGTGCAGTAACGTTCAGATGGGACGTGCAGTAAACCAGTATCAGATGGGACGATCACAGACCAGTCAGGATGGACGGTGGCAGTAACAATACGGAACTTGGAACGGTGCAGTAACATGTACAAAGATGGGGACGGTGCAGTAACAGTACAAGGATGGTGCCCGGGGCAGTAACATACAAACGGATGGACGGTCAGTAACAGTACAGGATGGGAACGGTGCAGTTACATACAGGATGTGAACGGTGCAGTAACTACAGGATGGGACGGTGCAGTCACAATACGGATGGGGACGGTGCCGTACCAGTACAAGAGGGGACGGTGCAGTTAAACAGTAGCAGGATGGGACGGTGCAGTAAAACAGTCAGGATGTGACTGGGCAGTAACATACAGGATGGGACGGTGCAGTAACAGTAAGGATGGACGGTGCATTAACAGTACAGGATGGGACTGGTCAAGTAAACCGTACCGATGGAACGGTTGCAGTAACCGTACAGATGGTAAACGGTGCAGGGGTAACGTACATTGATGGGACGGTGGCAGTAACAGTCAGGATGGGACTGGGGCATCTAACAATACATGGGTGGACGGTGCAGAACAGTACATGATGGGGACGGGGCAGTAACATTACACAGGATTGGGACGGATCTGTAGCAGTAACAGTACAGATGGTCCGGTGCAGTTACAAGACGGAGTGGGACGGTGCAGAAACAGTACAGGATGGGACGGTGCACGTAACAAAAGGACGGGACCGGTGCAGTAAAATACAGGATGGGACGGTGCAGTACAGTACAGGGTGCCGAGACGGGTGGCAGTACAGTCAGGTTGGGCGGGCAGTACATACAGGAATGGGACGGTGCAGTAACGTACAGGATGGGAACGGTGCAGTAACAGTACAGGATTGTACGGTGCAGTACCATAACAGGGTGGACGGGGCAGTACAGTACAGATGGGACGGTGCAGTAACATTACAGGGATGGGACGTGGCAGTACCATTACAGAGTGGGACGTGCGTACATTATCGGAGGATGTGACGGTGCAGTCAATACAGGGTGGGACGGGGCAGTAACAGTACAGGATGGGACGGTCAGTAACAGTACAGATGGGACGTGCAGTACATACAGATGGGACGGTGCAGTAAAGTACAGTAACAGGGTGTGGAATGGCGCCGTACATACAAGGGTGTCGACGGGGAGTAACAGTACAGGATGGGACGGGGCAGTAACAGGAAAATGTGGGACGGGGCTATATACCAGTAGCAGGATGGGCCCGTTGCAGTAACAGTAGGATGGGACGGTGCATTACAGTACAAACAGAGTGGACGTGCAAGTAACAGTAACAGGATGGGACGGGTGCAGTACATTACGGGTGGACGTGGGGCAGTAACAGTACAGAGTGGGGACGGTGGGCACGTACAGTACAGGATGGGACGGGGCAGTAAACCAGTACAGGGTGGGACGGTGCAGTAACCAGTACCGGTGGGACCGGTGCAGTAACAGTACAGGGTGGGAACATGCAGTAACAGTAAAACACAGGGTGGTGACGGTGCGGTACAGTACGATTGGGCCGGTGCAGTAACCGTACAGGATGGGAAGCGACGGTTGCAGTAACAGTACAGGATGGGACGGTGCAGTAACAGTACAGGAATTGGACGGTTCAGTACAGTAACAGATGGGCGGGCAGTAACAGTACAGGATGGGACGGTCAGTAACAGTCAATATGGACGTTGCCAGTAACACTACAGATGGGACGATGTCGTAACAATACAATGGGACGAGTGCCAGTCAGTACAGGTGGGCCGGTGCAGTAACATACAGGGTGGGCCTTTGCAGTAACAATACAGGGTGGTGAACGGTGCAGTAACAGTTACAGGAATGGGACGGTGCAGTAACAATACAGGATGTGCTGACGATGCAGTAACAGTACAAGGATGGGAAAAACAAAAAAAAACCCCCCCTGGTTCCACTACACATACATGGATGGACGGTGCAAGTAGACAGTAACGGGTGGGACGGTGCAGTAACAGTACAGGGTGGGACGGGGCAGTTAACAGTAACAGGGTGGGCCGGTGCAGTAACAGTACAGTCGGTGGCGACGGTGCAGTACAGTACAGGGGGACGATGCAGTACAGAAGGGTGGTCCGGTGTCAGTAACAGTACAGGATGGGCACGATTTCAAGTAACAGTACAGGGTGGGAGGTGCAGTCACTACATGGTGGGATGTGCACGTAACAGTACAGGATGGGCCGGTGCAGTACAGTACAGGTGGGAACGGTGCCAGTAAGCAGTACAAGAGATGTGAAACGGTGCATAACAGTAACAGGATGGGACGGTGCAAGGAACTATACAGGAATGGGGACTGTGCAGTACCTACAGTGATGGACGGTGCAGTAAGAGTACAGGATGGGACCGGGTCAGTGTAAAGTAACAGGATGGGACCGGCTTCAGGTAAACAGTACCAAAGGATGGGACGGTGCGTAACATCAGGATGGGACGGTGCAGTAACATACAGGATGGGAACGATGCGTAACAGTACAGGGTGTGCCGGTGCAGTAACAGTACAGGATGGGACCGGTGCAGTAACAAGTACAGGAGGGACTGGTGGCAGTAACAGTACAGGATGGCGGTGGCAGTAACAGTCCAGGCATGGACGGTGCAGTAACAGTACAGGGTGGGACGGTGCAAGTAACAGTACAGATGGTCCGGTGGCCATTAACATTACAGGATGGGACGGGTGCAGTAACAGTACGGATGGACGGGGCAGTAACAGTACATGGTTGGACGGTGCAGTAACATTACAGGGTGGGACTGTGCAGAACATACAGGGTGGCCGGTGCAGTAACAGTATCAGGGTGGGACGGTGCATAACAGTACATGGGTGGGACGGGGCAGTAACATACAGTATGGGACTGTGGCAGTAACAGTACAATGGGACGGGCAGTTAACATTACATTATGTACGTGCAGTACAGTACATGGTGGGACGGTGCAGTACATTAGGATGGACTGGTGTCAGTACCAGTACGTGATGGGACGTGCCGTAACATTACAGAGTGGGGGGACGGTGCACGTAACAGTACAGGAATGGGACGGTGCATAACCGTACAGGGTGGGACGGTGCAGTAACAGTACAGAGTGGGACGGTGCGTAACAGTACAGGATTGGGACGGTGCGTACAGTACAGGATGGGACGGTTCAAGTAACAGTAACATGGTGGACGGTGCAGTAACAAGTACAGGTTGGGACGGTGCCGTAACAGTACAGGATGGGACGGTTCAGTAACAGTAACAGGATGGGACGGTGCATAACAGTACAGAGAGTGGGGGCGACGGTCAGTAACAGTACAGGATGGGACGGTGCATAACATACAGAATTGGACGGGGCATAACAGTAAGGCTGGGACGGTGCAGTAACGTACAGGTGGGACTGGTGCGTAACAGTAAGGATGGGGACGGTGCAGTAAAGACAGGATGACGGGCAGTACCCGTACGATGGGACGTGCAGTAACAGTACAGAGTGGGCTGTGGCGTAACATACGGATGGGACGGTGCAGTAACAGTACATGATGGGCCGTTGCGAGTAACATTATCAGGATGGGACGCTGGCAGTAATAACAGTCAGGGTGGACGGGCAAGTAACAGTACAGGGTGGGACGGGGCAGTAATCGTACAGATTGGGGACGGTGCAGTAACAGTACAGGATGGGACGGTGAGTAACAATACAGGATGGACGGTGCAGTAACAGTACAGGGTGGGACGGGTCAGTACAGTACAGGAGGGACGGTGCGTGTACAGTACAGGTGGGACGGTGCAAGAAAGTACAGGATGGGGACGGTGCAGTAAATTACAGGTTGGACGGGCAGTGAACAGTACAAGGGTGGGACTGGGCAGTATGCAGTACAGGTGGACCGTGCAGTAACATGACCGGTATGGGACGGGGCATTAACAGTACAGGATGGGGACATCCATTAACAGTACAGGGTGGGACTGTGCATAACAGTACCGGGTGGACGGTGCCGTAACGTACAGGGTGGGACGGTGCATAACAGTACGGAGGGACGGTGCAGTAACATTCACAGGATGGGACGTCAGTAACAAGTACGATGGGACGGGGCAGTAACAGTACAGGGTGGGACGGTGCAGTAAACAGTACAGGGTGGGACGGTGCAGTAACAGTCCTGAATGGGGCCTGCGTAACAGTACAGGAGGGGACGGTGCAGTAACCAGTAACAAAGGATGGGACGATGCAGTAACAGTACAACGGGTGGGGGCGGTGCAGTAACAGTTACATGGTGGGACGGTGTCAGTAACGAATAACATGGCCGGGCAGGTAGTGTTCCATTATTAAATCCTGGGTAAGGAGGTCGGTCTCGGCATCCCTCCCTCTTTGGAACCTAAATATAATGACATCAATCTTTGCTATCTTGCCCAGGCTCTCTCTCGAGATTTTGGCCGTTCCTTAAACCCCTTCTCTGCCAACACACGGCATCGCAGTCCTCACTGCAAGAACATGAAACATCACCGTGCACTTCATCAGCGAAGATCTGGTTTTTATTGGCACTTCAAACTTGGCATGATGATATCTTAAACCAGGGGTGTTCCAAACTCCAGTTCTCACTACCCTCCCCCCCCCCCAACGGACAGGTTTTCAAATATCCCACTTTTGCACAGTCGAAAGATTGAGCCCTCTAATTAGCACCTGTGCTGAAGCTGGGACTCCTTGAGCCACCCCATGCTGAAGCTGGGATATCCTGAAAACCTGACCTTTGGAGGGGTGGGGGTGTGCTTGAGTACTTGGAGTTTGTGCACGACGGAGCATCCGCTTTTTGAAAATAACGAAAAATGTGTCTTTTCAAGCAGCGACCGCATCACGGGAGCGTCATGTGAGCGGTTTCATCAAGCGAATCACCGAACCCTCCGTGACTCACAGCCAACAGGCCTTCCCCCCCAACCATCGCCTCCAACACTAATGAGCACAGATGGCGTGCGCTACTGCAGCAAGACCTCCACTCTCGGAGCAAGCGCGTGTAACGAGCTCGGCCTTAAGCGTTATGTACTACGTATAAGCACAAATCATGTCAAGAGAAATTGATCTGAGCTCTGGTGTGCCCTGCCAGGAAATCAGACGCAAGATAGACTTGAGTCTACTCGAGCTGATGCGTTCACCTTTGTTTTGGTAGGTGTAAACGCCGCAGCCTCCCCGCTGTTGCCAAAGGTTCCTGGCCTGCTCCTCTCGGGGTGGGGTAAGAGCACACTTCTGTCCTCCCCCGAGGCACATTTCGCCAAAAGCCCACACCAGACAGTTTCAGCGTACAAAGAGGTCTCCCTTTCTTTCTCCCAATGTCTGGATCCTGTTAAAAGAGGACTTGGCAATAACAAAGCAGAAAGCCACATTTTAAAGTATAATTATTTACGCAATCTAAGCGAACTTTGTGGTTTGAAATTGTTTCACAAACACAAATAGACCCGGCAAGGTATTTTTTATTCCAGCCAGAGATGGAAATATACTTTATATTAGCTGACATCCAAAATGTGGGAATAGTTATAAGGAAATTAACGTTTAGTTTTTTTTCTTCTTCTTCATTTTCCTCTGTCCTTCATCATTTGATATTTTGGATTTGGTCATTTTTTTGTATTGTCTTCTATCTTAGAGACCCGGCGTTGCCGGTGAGTTAAATTTCCTGCGATGAGTGAGGGATGTCTGTAACCTTAAATACACATTTTATTTTCTGTACCGCCCGTCCCACCCGAACCTTTTCACCAAAACATTCAACATAAAATAAGTTTAAAAAAAAAAAAAAAAAGAGACTAAACCCGGCCAAGGACAGGACTGCTCCTACAGCACTAACCTGCCCGTGTGTGTGTTTGTCTGTAACTGCCCCGGCCTCCCCATCCCCCGCCTTTTTATTACAGTACTGAACCACCATGTGTCCTCTAAACTGACCCTCCGCTATTTTCAGCTCTGGGGACCACCCTGGTGTTAAAAACAATATTGGTCCCAATCTCCGGGCCCTGGGTCAAATACGCAAAGCCGCCGTGGTCAATTGATCACGGCCAGTTAACCTACCTTAATTAAACTAACACTCCACTTACCTTTACATACGTTAGGCAGGACTTGCTGCTTGAATATCCACAGGAAAATGTAATCTGTTGTCATATAAGGGAGATGAACAGGCCGTGCGCGCCTAATGGAAAGAGACTGAAGCACAGTGATATCATCCTTCAGATCTATCCGTCACGGGCAAAAGTTGGGTCGTCTATGAGGTCATCAGTATTTTGGGAACATAGGGTGTCCTGGACTGAATCTCAAGGGCCTGTCGGCCCAAGTGGTCACTGCTGCGCCCTCACGCGCGCCTGGCACGCTTGCACGTGTGAAAGCCCGCGATCTGCAGTCTATTGTGGAGCGATGCGATGCCGCAGCCCATGATGGGGTCCGGGGGGGGGGTCGCGGCCAGGTGGTCTTTCACCAGGGGTGCGCAAGATTTTTTCTGGTGGGCAACTGCGGGCCGGGTTGCCGAGTCCCGTCGCCTGCCTCTTCACAAAGGCCATTTAAATTCTGTAATGCCCGTGGGGGCCACGTGATTCCTTCTGCTGACTATCACTTAACCGGGATTCAGAAGGCTCGTGTTACGGTTTCGCCATGGCAACGCGACGGGGTCTGTACCGTGTTGCACACACATGGCACCCGGTTGTTATTGTGACGCGACCAGAACCCTTGCAAAGAGGTAGGGGCGGGTGGCGCGGCCCAATGGGGGGACAGCAAAGGGGGCGGCAGCTCAAATAGTTTGTGCACCCTGGTCTACAATACTGCACCCTATTGGTCCCACACGCATTGCCCTGCCCATTGGGCTACCCACAACACCACATGATCGCGTCGCCGCACCAGGACGACGAAAACTTCTTGTCTTCTCCTGCGTCGGACTACGCCATTCAGTGCGATTATGGTAAGCGCGCCTACACACACCACAAAGCTCCTGGGGCCTGCCGATAGAGGTATCTGGGGAGTGCGCACCGCGTACCACTGGGAGCCAGCCTACCGCGGTTAAGCCCTTCCCGACCCCCTGCTTCATACCCCCTTTAAATTAGCTAGTATAAATTGTAAGAAACATGGGCAAGGGAAACAGCTTAACGCGGTGCTTGGGGTCAACATATGTGACCAACCGGCGTTTAACCGGTGATCGCGGGAAAAAATGGCCCTCTCGATCCGGGGTTCCCCGCGACTGCCGGAGGTGGAGAGCTTGGATAAACTCCCAGCTTCCCAGACCACCCACACACGCCCCCCATTAGCCCCGCTCTCTCACACCTCCCTATACCGCCCCCACCACTCATTGAGGTAATGAATTGTTGCGGCTCATGGGGTGCGGCCTAGGTGCGGCGGTTGAATGAAGCCGGAGTGGTCTGGGAGGTTGCATAATCCGGAGGTTGGAATGGCACCGGTGCGGTGATGGTGCGGACGTAGAATCCCTGGGTCTCTCTGCTGGAGCCCTGCGGCCCAAGACCTCACCTTAGCCGGCTGTCCTGGCGCTTTGCTGTCCTTGTCTACATAAACAGCCCAGCCTTGGTTACCCGGGGGGAGTTAGGGGTAGTTAGCAGGATAGGCCACTCTCCGGTGGGGAGAGAGAGACAGGAAGTCCGCGGTCCCAAAGACGGTCAGAGCCGCTGGTGGTGTGCGGGCGGCGGTTTTTGTTTGTGTCAGCATAAAGCATTATATTGGGATTTAAAATTTCAACAAAAAAAACTGTATTAATATATGATTCGTGGGATGCGGATATAGCCTTGTAGGGTTCCCTCCCTAACTGGATTCTCATTACAGAAATAAGATGAAGGCAACTCGGTACCAATCACACCCCCTTCGGTTCACCCCTCTTTAATCCTACCGCCATACTCAGACCACACGCGGTCCACCTTTATCCCCATCACTCAGACACAGACAGCAGTCACCTGTATCAGAGGTCCCATACTACGACCCACAGGCGGTCACCTGTAATCCGGCCAGACTAATACACTACAACGCGGGATCCCACCTGTCAGGCCATACTACATACACACACAGCGTCACCTGTATCAGGCCATACTAGACACAACAGCGGTCCCTGTTCCATAACCATACTAAGACACACAGCGGTCACCTGTATCGCCACTATAAACACAGCGGTACCTGTACCAGGCCCATACTAAGGACACACGCGTCACCTGTATCAGCCATATAGACACACAGCTGGTCCCTGTATCCGGCTCATACTAAGACACACCAGCGGACTGTATAGGGCATAAACACAGAGTTCCTCTGATGGCCATACTAAGGACCACAGAGCACGCTGAGTCAGACCTTACTCAGTACCACTCGATCAGAAGACCAACAAGCCGCGAGTCACCTGTATCAGCCATACTAATACAACAGCGGTCCACCTGTATCGGCCATACTAACCCACCAGAGGTACACTGTATCCGAGTACATACTAAGACACACACCAGCGGTCACCACTGATTCGGCCCATACTATAGCACACAGGCCTAGACGCCATAAAGACAACGGTCCCTGCTGTCCAGCTATACTTAAGACACACACAGTCCGTGAATCTCACCTGTTCAGGCCAATACTAAGACACCGCGTCACCGTATCAGACCATACTAAGACACACCAGGTTCAAGCGTGTCATGTATCAGGCCATATAAGACACCCCACAGCGGAGCTTCCTGTATAAGGCCATTACTAAGACACACAGCGGTCACCTGTATCAGGCCCATACTAAGACACACAGCGGTCACCTGTATCAGCCATACTAAGACACACAGCGGTCACCTTATCAGGCCATACTTGACACACAACGCGGTCCACCTCAATATCAGGCAACCTACTAAGAAACACCAGCGGTCACATTATCAGGCCATACTAAGACACACAGCGGTCACCATTATCAGGCCATATAGACCACAGCGGTCACAACTGTATCAGGCCATACTAAGACACAAGCGTCACCTGTATCAGACCATACTAAACACACAGCGTCACCGTATCAGACCATCTATCACCAACAACAGCGGTCAACTGTAATAGGCCATACTAAAGACACACGCGGGTCACCTGTATCAGACCATACTAAGAACAACACAGCTGTCAACCTGTATCAGCCATACTAAGACACACAGCGGTCACCTGTATCAGGCCATCTCGGAAGGGTCAACGCGATTTCAGATTGTCATCTACAGGCCACCAAATTCCGTCAAATACACGCCAGAGCTGGAGACAGAATAGGGTGTGAGAAGGGTCCTGTAAGCGCAGGTTACGAGTCATGTGCGTTCGCCTACGAAGTAAGCCTAATACAAACACGTTCTATAGATTTATTGCATATTGACGAGCAGTTTCTTGTTGCTGGTAAGTATTAAATATTATTCAAAAATGCTTTCATTCTCAACCTCATGGGTTCAGGGACCTTTGAGATTCTTGCATTTTCCTTCCATAAAGGTAACTCAACCGCAAACTCAAAGAGTTTAAGTTTTATGTTAAAACACACTGTTCTGATCGTAAATAGTGTCCGCTCCGGTATTCTGCTTTCTTCTCCTCCTCTCTCGTTGCCTTGGCCGGCACACGAGTGAAGAACTACAGCCAGACAGCCAAAACAAACCCAGATGATCAGGTCACGGATCAGCACTTTCCCCAGCGCCGCGCGCCGACTTCCACGCAACTTGTCGTCTGCGAGTTAAAAGTGGTGAAAAATTAGGAAGACTCAGGATGGTAACGGAGTTAGAACTTATTCCGCTCAAATGCATCTGCAGGCAGCTGCAAGGAGCTGGTTCTCTGCAAGGGAAGGCTGCCTCCAGACCCCTCGGGGGACAACATGAACAAATCCTTGCGCAAACTAGAAATCAAGTTGTGTTTCTTTTGTCTGGATGTTAAAAAAATGAACTTTGTCCAAACTGGTTACAGTAAAATGTGTCCGCTATCTATCTTCCTCACCCCTGCCGCTGATGGAATTTGAACAGCAAGTGTAACCTACCCTGCTGCACAGAACCATACTTTGCCTCCGACTCATGATATGATCAATGACTATTTGATCTAGGGGTGCGCAACGTTTACCCTGTTCCCCCCTGCCTGGTATCCCCCCCCCGCTCACCCACCCCCCTTGTCTTGCGTACTCCACCACCCCTCCTTATCTGGTTTCTTCCCGTTCCTCGATGTCGAGGACCGTCATATTGATCGGTGCTGCCATGGCAACGACCGGATGATATATGATGACACTGGGTATGTTGCCTATCGGAACAACTGTCTGAGCAATCCGGAAGGACCCAGCTGCTAGACTCAACTGGTAAGGGCGGCACGTACAATCAGGGCCTTGAGATGCGTCCCCGCAATTCATTTAAGCGCCCCCCCCCCACAAATATCTTGGTGTCCCCCAGTTTGCGGGACCCTTTAGATCTATGAGGTGTGTAGTTGATTTTCAAACATGGGGTTCACTTGGTGGTAAAGCATTCGGGTATCCCCTGTGCCTCTCATAAAGGGCCTTCCTCTCTGATCCTCTCATAAGGAGGTTCACCCTGATGCCCATAAAGGGATTTCCCTGCGAATTTTCAGGTCAATATTGGGCAAAAATTGCGAACCAAACACAGAGGCCTCCTTACAAAACCGTGTCCCTGATCAACCTAACGTGCGGCAGTAATATGTGAGAGGGTATGGGGTTCCCTTGGTACATGTGATCTGTATCCATCGTGGACCCGCAGCTATTAGCGAGGTTGGGGGTTCCTATACAATGTTCTGCATCTCGAGCGGACGCAGCTATTAGAGCAGGGTTTGGGGATATCTCTTACAATGTGCTCCTGATCTTTCACTGACAACTCGCTTATTAGACGAGGGGTTGGGACTCTTGGCAATGCACATCTGATCTACAATCACTATGAGAGAGAGTTGGGGTTCCTTACAATGCATCTGATCTCAGACGCGCTATTAGAGAGGGTTGGGGTTCCTTACAACGTGTCTGATCACAGACGCGCTATTAGAGAGGGTTGGGGCTCCTTACAACGTGTCTGATCACAGACGCGCTGTTAGAGAGGGTTGGGGTTCCTTACAATGTGTCTGATCTCAGACGCGCTATTAGAGAGGGTTGGGGCTCCTTACAATGTATCTGATCTCAGATGCGCTATTAGAGAGGGTTGGGGTACTGCAGAATTCCACAATATAATTATAGGATTCTTAAACAAAAAACAAAAAAAGTTGGAAACCACTGATCGAGTGTAAGCTCTCGGGCCCTCGTTATGAGCAGGGCCCTCGTTATGAGCAGGGCCCTCGTCACCTTTTTTCTACGTTTGCGCTTGTTTGTACGTTATTGTTTATTTAATTGATGTCACTCAGTACAAAGCTACGGATTATGTTGGTGCTTTACAATTAAACGATGATGATAATATCATATCCTGGAAGACAAAACTCTTGCTGTACCTGTATCTCTCTTCTGGGGGTTTATCAAAACCAACATTTTCCCGCGATCATCTTCTCGGTACAATGTTATGTAAAGAACGCTGGACCCATCTATCTTTATCTGCAAAGAGAGGCAGCGTTGTAACGGACGTGCAGGCACGTGGCACAAAGAAGCCTTTTACCAAGACATCATTTTAGCTCAAATCGCTCCACACAGAGCCGACAGAATATGGTACCCAGAGTTTTATCGGCACTAGGGATACTGGACGCTGCTTACATCAAAAATGCGGAGCCGGGAAGGTAAAGACTTAAACTGGGATTTAAACGTGCTTATCCTGCTTTACATCTAGGACCCGTGTAGCACTATTGTGGTTAAAAGTAGATTTGCACAAACTTTTAAACAATCATTATTCTAAAGGGACAGCGTTCGCCCCCCAAAACTGAAATCTTATTGGTACGCTGATTACAAGAGAGACATTTTGAAGCTGCTTCTCTTCCCATCAGTGCAGGCGGCAGTGTGCTGCAGGACTCTCCAGCTACGGAGTACATTTTAACATGCAATAAGGCAGGGGGTTCTCAACTCCAGTCCTCAAGACCCCCCAACAGGTCAGGTTTTCTAGATATCCCTGCTTCAGCACAGGTAGCTCAATCAGACCCTGCTTCAGCCCAGTATCCTGAAAACCTGACCTGTTAAGGGGGTATTGAGGACTGGAGGTGGGGATCCCGTCCATTAAGGCGCTTCCGAGGGTAGGGTGCCCTATCCACGGCCTGCAAAGTATTTCCAAACAAAGACACCAGAGGGCGCTCCAAGAAAACGTTCCGAGCCTTTCAAAATCCCTGATGCCGCGATGCACAGCGGCCAAAGCGGCGCGATGTGCGTTGCTGCTGGGTTTGGATGGGGCAGCCTGCCAATAGATGGAGGTGAATATAATAAAAAATATTCCAACACGAGTGCGACACAAGCGGGGGACTATAAGGCTGCGATTATACAAAAAAACGCCTGTTTTGTCTCCCGGAGCGTCATCTGTCTTTGCAGCAGCGAGCGGGGAGAACTTGGTATAAGCAGTTATCACGTCTGTATGACACTTGTTTTTTGCGCCGCGTGGCGTCGCTACGGGAGACACCGCAGGCGTTTTTTGGTATAATCGCAGCCTTAATCATGGGGGGGGGGGGGGGGCAATGTATAATCAGGGCCCCAGAATAAAACAAAAAAAAAGCTTAGCAGATTGGGTGGCAAACTGCTCCTTTCTACTGGCAAAATATCTGCATTTAGGTTGCAAAATGGAAAGTTTGGTGCCCGTATCAGAATGAGGGCATGTGTACACAAAGGCAGGTATGCCTCAACCAGAGAAAACCTACATAACAGTGACAAGTGGAAGCACATTTTACACCCGCTGCGTTTTATATCCGCTACATGGCGCACCGGCAGAGTAACACAGAGTAACAGAGTACCAGCAACAAAGGAAAGGGTTCTTTACAGTAAGGGCAGTTACAGTGTGGAATTCATTACCCATAGAGACTGTGATGGTAGATACAATAGATTTGTTCAAAAAAAGGTTGGACATCTTTTTAGATGGAAAAGGTATACAGGGATATACCAAATAAGTATGCATGGGAAGGATGTTGATCCAGGGATTAATCCGATTGCCAATTCTTGGAGTCAGGAAGGAATTAATTTTTCCACTTAATGGGGTTTTTTGTTTGCCTTCCTCTGGATCAATAAGTATAGATATAGGATAAAGTATCTGTTGTCTAAAATTAGCACAGGTTGAACTTGATGGACCTACTGTATGTCTTTTTCCAACCTCATCTGCTATGTAACTATGTAACTATGTAACCATGTAACTATGTAACTATGTAACACTAGTGCAAATTCCATCAACGAGTTTGTTACACGGACTTTCACAGCCCAGGATATTTACCTTGTCTCCACCTGGCAGGGAGAAGAATTCTGTCGGTTTGTGCTCTGCGAGAAGCTGGGAGTAGTGATTGGCTGCGGTCTCCAGGAGATCTCGTGAATCCGCAGAATTTAAATGATCTACCGGGTAACGGAGCCCTACATGGGATATTCTGCGTTACTTACTAATACATGGGATATTCTGCGTTACTTAGTAATACATGGGATATTCTGCGTTACTTAATAATACATGGGATATTCTGCGTTACTTAGTAATACATGGGATATTCTGCGTTACTTAGTAATACATGGGATATTCTGCGTTACTTAATAATACATGGGATATTCTGCGTTACTTAATAAAACATGGAAAACTAAACTGGTAATGTAAATAACATAAATAAAATGCATGCCCATGGCCAACAATTAGGAGGTTAATGAAAGCATCCCATTTTAAATAAATCCGTTGCACCTCATCCCAACCCACTTGGGCGCATTCCATCGCAATTATACAGAATAGCAGCATTTGTTTGGCAGGCCATGCACAGCTTCTAATTGCCGAAACAGTGTTTGGCACCCGGCTTTCTTTATTTGTAAAACCAAATCCTTTAGGAGGAAAAAGTGAACTTCACAGAAAGTTTGGTGCCTTCAAAAAAACAAAAACAAAAAAACAACAACAAATCAGATAAGAATATCTAAGTCAGTTTTGTGTTTACAATTTCCTTGGTAATCGGGTCTTTTTAATCTGATCCGACATACTTGTGTGATACGTCAGTCTGTGAAGGCAGACTCCCCTACCGTACTTTATTATTAAATGTAATTATTTTAATCTATGTAACTTGTTGACTCTATTGTGATTATGTAATGTTTCTGTCTACAGTATTTCTTAGATATGGGGCGGGCCAACGCCAGTCCTCAGGGGCCAACAGCCAGTCAGTTTTGAAGGATATCCCTGCTTCAGCACAGGTGGCTCAGTCGGTGGCTGTGTCTACTATATTTCACCCATCAAAAACTCTCATTTGAGTCCTTTAACCCTGCGAGTGCTCCTCTTCCGGCGCACATGGACGCAGCGTGCCCCTACAAAAACACGCAGTAAGATTATGGCGTAGCTACATCATGGTTCCCACAGGGGGGCCGGACGCACTGACGTAGTAGCTACATCTATAAGCCCCCAAAGGGTTAAAGGACATTACAACCTACAGCTATAAAGTCATACTAAATCTCTGCCTTAAAGGGTAAAACACACATTTTGATGCCTGAAGCAGCAGGCAGGAGATGGAGAGCGTCGCCAAATGAGAAACTTATTTGTAACGCTTCGGTGGACAAAGAGTTAAATCTGAGAGGGTGTAAAGGAGGGGTGGGAGCCTCTCTATAGCGACATGTAACCACAAGGAGGGTAAATTTAGAAGCAAGAGAGGCCTTCTGGTGGTGGGGATTCCTTACATTCCTGAGCTCAGCATTACCCGCTACCATCTTAAAACGGCCAAGGCTGGTAAACAAGGCCCCTGCATCTTACAGCGAGTCCAGCCTCGCAGCTCAGGGGCCTACAGAACCTAACTAGGGAATCAGCTTGTTCCCGTGTGTTTCAGGGTAATTCAGCGCTACCGTGAGAAAGTTATTTACATTAAAATAACCGAGCCTTAGTTTAAAGCGCCAATACGTCCTGGAAACTCGCCGTTTCTTGGGAAGTAAACCGTTTATTGCATCAATCGGTTATTTCACCTGCCCCCCCCCCCTTTTTTTTGCTGCCGGAAGGGTTTGCGTCTCAGGGCTTAAAATATACCGTATAACCGCACGCAAGAGGCGCAAAGTTGCACATTCTTGTTAAGAGATGTAAACACCGGGGGTTTTGCCACACACACGGTAAGAACCGGGTTACCAAAACAGCAGCAATTATACAGAAAGGTGCGTTGTCCTAAAACAAACTGGCGGAAGAGATTGGGACCGTCGCAAAGCGCCGCTGTCTGCCCTGGTGGCAAAGGGACCAATAATGTGGATGCAAGAGAGTGACAAGGCTCCATGTCATATTGAGGTTCTTTTAATTCCGTTGCTGTCCCCATACGTATATTTATTGTATACAGATTTAGGATATTCGCTGTATCAGGGGAGACTATGGTTGCGATTTCCTTTTCTTGCTGCTTATAGGCTGTCCCTCCAAGCGAGGGCGGGGACATCATCAGACTGGAAATAATGCTTCATCGGATTGTATCTGCCATGTTGTTGTATCCCAGGCAGCAGGGATTGTAAAGGGAATTTCACTTGGAAAGGAGCAAAGACATTTAGGGAGACCCGGAAGGAACGTAAGGGGGGGCTGAACCGTCAAAAAGTAAGCAAAATAGGCCTCATCTTTACAATCCTTTACCAGGCATGAGAACTATTTGCAACTAGGCTGGTTTCCAATTTGAAGTTAATTGTATAAATAAGAGACCACATCCTGATGGTGGCTGCAGAAATCGTGTTCCCACTATGCAAATCCACATTTCTGTTAAGGAAGAATCCAGATCAGATGTAAGCATTACGCACATGCGATGCACCCTCGCCCTACACCCTGAAAACATAGTCCCAATTCCAACCATCTTGCCACTAACACAATCTGCTGTTTGTCTCATAAATATAAGAATATGTTCTTTTGAACCTATACATACCCCTAAACACTGATTAATATATTGAAACTTTTCTTTCCTTTTTGTAAGGATTTTTTTAGCTTGGAATTCTTTTTTGTCTTATTGGGGGAAATTGTGTGACGAAATCGCCAAAATACAAAAGAAATCAACAGTAACCCTTAGAAATTCGGCAAATTCTTCAAATAATCTTTGTTCCTGAATAATGGGTCACACTGATTTTATTTGGTAAAATTGGGACACTAAGAATTCCATAGATGGATCCTTTGAAAAATGTCCAGTCTTTTTCAGACAAGTAATTGTTCAGGGTAATGATCTGGTATCGCCGTTTCTTGCTTCTTCAAGATACAAGATAAAAGGTTTAGTCGGAAAATCATTATCTGTCGCATCTTCTGAAAAGACGGATAGAAGAAATACGATTTCATTCACGCACATTGTCTGCCGGTAAGAAGTCATTTTGTCCCGTGCTTCACATCACAAAGAAAACTCCTGCACATCACTCAACCGTTTCAGTGCCGGAGTTGCCTGCAAGACAATGCAGGTCAGCTGCAAAAAAGGGACAAAAATGCACAATTCCGGTGCATGTTATAAACTACAATAATTTGTTTTCACACCCTGGATAACACAACTGATTCTGCATTGAAGAATGAATCCAAAAGCATTACAAGTACCTTTCACGTAAACCAGCATCACAATACATTATTGTACTAATGATGCTACAGTATGAAGTTAGAGAATGATTCATTACACACCACTCAATTACACCTTTTTTATATTTACTGCCCAAAGGCACAAGGCAGGCCGACGGTGGCAGGGAAAAGACCTCTTTTACAATCTTTTTATCAATCTATAGTGTAACACAATACATGCCTGAAAGATACTTCTTTTTACAGTCCAGGGTCAGCACTGCATAACGTTGATCACCATTGCATTTCGGACGGCACTAACAATAGGGAGGTCAGATCACTAAAATGTATATCACAAAATCCATAGCTCGCATCAACTTCTTTCCATCTTCCTTCCCCTGCCGCTTAGTGTAATTGTAACAACATGGCCTCAATGGCAAGCGCACCTGCTTCAAATCCACGCTGTGGGCAGGTCACTAACAGATACCAGTAATTAGATTGCACGCTCTTCAGGGCAGGGACTTACTGTGTTTGCAGCAGTCTATGTACAGAGCTGTCTTTGCTATATAAGAAAACATTTGTCTCTCTGAATACAGCATGGGGCATTGCATGTTTATACAGTAACCAGGGTATGGTGTGACTGAAATAATCCTGATTATTAAGTGATACTGTCTGTATAGTGACGTGTAACTGGTTGTTTCACACTGAATGTTATGGACAGACATTTTGCCAATGATTGTGAACCCTAAACCAGCTCCAAGTGAGATTACACAAGCGCTCCCCAAATTAAAAATAAGCAGCCATTGTGGACCCGACATACTGCAATCAACGTTCCTACGACTTGGTGCCCCGGCCATTGCCAAACCACTTGCTTCCCTAATCAACTCTATCCTGTCTGCAGGCCATATCCCGAAGACCGGGAAAACTGCCAGAGTTGTCCCAATCTTCAAAAGTGGGGACCAAAATCACTGTCTCAAACTACAGGCCAATCTCTCTTCTCCCAATACTATGCAAAGTCATGGGAAAATGTGTCCACTCCCAATTAAGCAAATACTATACCAAAACTAATTTCCTCAGCAAACTCCAATTTGCCCCAAACAGTCCACGGTAACTACCCTCCAAAAGGTTTGCAATGATATCCAGTGTAGAATGAAACTGGGACAACTCACTGGTGCACTATTCCTACATTTTGTGAAGGCTTTTGATACTGTTGATCATGTTATCTTACTAAACAAACTTCATTACTCTGGAATAGGAGAACACATTTAAACTGGTTTCACTCCTACATATTGGGCAGATTCCAATTTGTGTCGATCTCAGGTTCTAACTCCAACGCCTTGGACATTACCTGCGGAGTCCCGCAAGGCTCTGTTCTTTCAAAACTAAAACTGTCTCACATTTAATCTGCACCGTCCAATATGAAATGGTGCCCAGACTCCCTATATGCTCAGGAACGCTTTTCCAAGGATATAAGTCTTGTAATGTCCACATCGTCAATCCATTTGTGATATGCTAGGGAAACATAAGCGCCTAGTGAAGTCCCAAGGGTCCCCACATATTGTAGCACAAGAACAACCTCTCCTAGGCAATGTCCCATAAAGAATATATTTAGAGGGGGAACATATATAAAGGCTAATGCCTATTACTTGTTGTACACCATTTCTGAAGCCGGGCAAATCCAAGGTGCGCAGCATCCGTGTCTATATGAAGACCCAGTGTCGTCTTTAGGAAAAACGGAGCACAGCCGGTGCACTTGAAAAAAACACCATCAAGGGGTAACTCCCATAAAAATATTTATTGAATTAATTGCCACCTTGAGAAAGAGCTACGGCTTGAAACGCGTAGGTCCGTTTTTTTACTCTGGCTGTTACCCATGTGAGCAATTAATGCAATAAATATTTTTAAGGGAGTTACCCCTTGTGATTTTTTTTCTGGTATACCGGTTGTGATCCGTTTTTTCCTTCAGATGACACAGGATCACATTTTAATCTGGTTTGTAACTTATTACATACGCATATGATATATTATCTTTAACTGTTCATGCAATGTCTTTATATATTATGTATAACCTCTGTTCATTTAATGTAACCATGTAATGTTACCTATAAGATTGTTAGATTGTAAGCTCTTCGGAGCAGGAACTCGTTTTCCTAAATGTTACTTTTATGTCTGAAGCACTTCTCCCCTTTGTGTTATTTATATTATTTGTTATCTATATGATTGTCACGTGTATTACTGCTGTGAAGCGCCGTGTACATTAATGGCGCTATATAAAGACAGACATGCATACCATACATAACTCTATACCTAGGAGATACTTGAAAACGAGACGTAACTCTCAATGTATTACTTCCTGATAAAACATTTATTGTATTATGGGGTATTCTGACACCGGTACTTATACACGCACCAGCTTGATTAAATCCAGGATATAGAATCGGGTTGCTGAGAAACTGCCAAACACCTCTTCCTTCCTTTTAAAGGTTAAACAAATATAAGGTACTTTTAATGATATCCACATGTCAGGCGGTAGAAATCCATTTCAAGTAACATAAACGGCACTACAACAAAACCCTGGTACAGTAACCTGCCTTTTCCCTCTATCACTGGAGAAGTTAAATGATTTATTAGCATATTTAATATTTTGTTTGCCAATTAATCTCCCGATTCCTGATATCCATGAATGAAATGTACAAGGTTACCCAGGAAACCTCGTAGATTTTGTTATGAGCAACGTCCCCCATGCCTAAACTTGCAGCGCAAAATGTTCTAAAAGCACTCGACTCTTCCAGGGATGTATTTCATGTGTTTAATGAAAGAGATACATTGCAGTTTAACCCCGTCTCTACCAATGCGATAATGATCCCGTCTTCTCTTCCGATCTTACTAATTAGTGATACTATAGCAGCAAACAGACCAGCAAATAAGAACATACAACCAGGAGAGGATCATTATCACACGCATGGTATTTATAGACAAAAGCAAACTTTAAACACAATATATATATATATATATATATATATATATATTATAGCGTGTGTATATATATAATATTTTGTGTGTATATATATATATATATGTATATATATATATATAAGAAAAAATGAATAGACGATACCGTTTTGTGACTAACGAAATGCTTTTATTTGTGCGAGCTTGCGAGACACACTGATCTCTTCTTCCGGCGGTGTTACATTGAATAAAACAAGAAAGGTTTAACTCACAAACAGTGCGTCCTGGAATGTATCTGTGACTGGAGCCTATCCCTCCCCCCTGTGCAGTATGCAATTTATGACTTGAGGTGTTAAATAGTCCCTGAATGTTAGTGATGTAAGAGTGTGTATGTATATATAAATTTATAAAGCGCCCACAGTGTATACAGCACTTTACAAAAGTTGTGTGTGGAGTGGGACTGTATACAAATGGTGTGGAAATGTAAGTGGGTGTTGCATTACTAAAAGTGTGTGTAGATACTATGTGGTCCCTATTGGTATATAGGGATGGAATTACGTAGATGATGAGGTTCACGACATTGCTTGAGGAACAGGTGAACCATCCTCTGATTTTGTACTCCAGATTCCTGTGTGGTATTGGTATTGTGCCTGCTGTGTGGAGCATTGCGCAGTTTTTGCATCTTGCGTCCTGGCATGGTCTTGTCCTGCATTCAGTTGTACTGTTGAATACTTAACTCCTCACCATAATTTTTTTGAGATTATGAGGTTGCCTGCATGTTAATAAGGGTGTTTCAGGCGAGAGCTGTTGCAATCTTGTATCTTCCTGGAGAATGGGTTTTCGTTCCCTGGCGATCTTGCGTAGGGCTCCTAGGTGTGGGTTATATGTGACCACCAAAGGTACCCTGTCGCTTGTCTCTTTCTGTTTGTATTCAAGGAGATCACTTCTTGGTATTCTGGTGGCTTTGTGGATTTGCTGGTCTACAATTCTGTGGTTATATCCAAAGTCACTTTGCAGTTTTGCACAGAACAGATTGGCATCTGTGGAGCCATCCGAGTGCCCATAGTGGTCCCGGTTGTCTGGAGGTATGTGTCATTTCCAAATGTGAAGTAGTTATGGGTCAGAAGAAATTCGATGCATTTAGTCACTGTCTCTGTGAGTGGCTCCTGCGGTCCCAGAAAGGATCTGCAGGCTGAAATCCCATTTTTGTGGGGGTTGTTTGTGTAGAGTGATTCTACATCCATGGTGGAACAAGATTGAGCTGTGCAGTGACCTGGAAGAGTTCTTCAGAAGATTGTGTCTTAAGGAGTCCCCGCTCACGCGGCGCGCGCAGCGCTCGTGCACACACACTCACCCGCGCTCGGCGCTTAGGTAAACAAAAAAAAATGATACTTTCAAGCGCTCTCAATGCCAGGATTCCCGGCACTCAAGCTTGGAGCGCTCTCCAAGCTTGAGCACGCTCAGCACCAGCGGGGACTCAGCCTAAAAGACAGGTCTGCAACCCTGCCTTTCAACCATTATCACCTAGCATACAGTGCTCCCACTGCAGCAACGGATTCTGGGAAATGACATGCAAATGAGCACACAATGTGTCACCTTTTGCCTGGAATATCCATTCACATGGAGCCCATTTAAGCTGATGCATCGTCGTTCACACAGCTTTTAAGCACAGCATGGGACTAGCAAAGCAAGTCAAACCACTCACAGACATGTTTCAACCTTGCTGGGTATCATCAATGTGAGGTTGGTTCACACACTGTATACACACATACACACACTGTATGCATACATATACACACACTGTATACATACACATACACACACTGTATACATACATACACACACACACTGTATACATACACATACACACACAGACTGTGTATACATACACATACACACACAGACTGTGTATACACACACTGTATACACACACTGTACACACACACACACACTGTATACACACACACTGTATACATACACATACACACACACAGACTGTGTATACACACACTGTACACACACACTGTATACACACACATTCTTCATGCTGCTGTAATTCTGTGTTTGTAATTTATGTGTAATTCCGGTATATTTATATGGCTGCAAGTGCTCAAGAACACAATGAGATATACACAGTGCAGCCCGGGGTCTGAGGCCTGTCAGGGCCGGGCCTCTGTGAGCCTGTCCCGGGAGCTCTGTGAGCCTGTCCCGGGCCGGGGCCTCTGTGAGCCTGTCCCTGCGCACACTGTACCTCCTGCCCGGCCAGCAACCCCAACCGTGTGCCCCGGCTCCATCATATCCTGCCCGAGGCCTACTCCCCCTGCGGAGGCCCGGCCCCTTCCCCGGCCCATCCTCCCCCAGACCCGGCCCAGTCCGAGGCCTACTCCCCCTGCGAAGGCCCAGCCCCTTCCCCGGCCCATCCTCCCCCAGACCTGGCCCAGTCCGAGGCCTACTCCCCCTGCGGAGGCCCGGCCCCTTCCCCGGCCCATCCTCCCCCAGACCCGGCCATCTCCTCCTCCCCACAACCCGGCCCATCCTGCCCCCAGACCAGGCCCATCATCCCCCAGACTCGGCCAGTGCGAGGCCTATACCACTGAGGAGCGGCCCGGCCTATCTAATCCTCCCCCAGGGCCTGGCCAATCCTTCCCTGTGCGTCGCGCGACTCCGCCAGAGTAAAAGGTAGAATAAGAAGTTCAACCTCACCTGTCTTATAAACAGTCCATCCTGCGCGTGCCGCCTTATCCCCGTTATGTTCTCACCACCTCCTTCTCTTTCATACCTGATCTCCCCCCCACTCTTTGCTAACCGATTTCTTCTCGCCTTTTTTTTATGGGGTGCTCTTCTCCTCTCCTAGCTCCGCCCTCCCCTTCCCTTCCTCTTCCCCTCCCCCCTTCATACTCTTGCCGCCCGCTCTTTCCGCGTCCTTTCTCTGTATGCCCCCCCCTCTGCCCGTACCTCTTCCGCCCCCCCTGCGCGCCTCTTCTTTCTCTTTCTTCCCCGTGCCCGGGCCGTCATTTCTACTCTGCCCACAGGGCCCCTATTAATGGCCTCTGAAGCTAAAATATCAAACGCCTGTTATTTAAACACTTCTGTTCTAAGGAAAGAATGAGCACTGCCCCTAATCGCCCCCCCCCCCACACACTGCCCCTAATCCCCCCCCACACACTGCCCCTAATCCCCCCCACCACACACTGCCCCTAATCCCCCCCCCACACACTGCCCCTAATCCCCCCTAATCCCCCCCCACCACTCACCTAATCCCGCCCACACCACCTACTGCCCCTAATCCCCCCACACACACACTGCCCCTAATCCCCCACACCCACCTTGCCCCTAATCCCCACACCCCCCCCCATCACCCCACACACTGCCCCTAATCCCCCCACACACACTGCCCCTAATCCCCCCCCACCCCACTGCCCCTAATCCCCCCCACCCACACTGCCCCTAATCCCCCCACACACACACTGCCCTAATCGCCCCCCACCACCACACACACTGCCCCTAATCCCCCCCCCCCACACACACTGCCCCTAAATCCCCCCCCACACACTGCCCTAATCTAATCCCCCCCACACACACTGCCCCTAAATCCCCCCCCAACAACACTGCCCCCTAATCGCCCCCCCCCACACACACTGCCCCTAATCCCCCCCACACCACTGCCCCTAATCCCCCCCACACACACTGCCCCCTAATCCCCCCCCACACACACTGCCCCTAATCCCCACCCCCCCCCCCCACACACACTGCCCCTAATCGCCCCCCACCACCACACACACTGCCCCTAATCCCCCTACACACACTGCCCCTAATCCTCCCTACACACACTGCCTCTAATCCCCCCCCCCCACACACACACTGCCCCTACATCCCCCCACACACAACTGCTCTAATCCCCCCACACACACAGCCCCTAATCCCCCCCACACACACTGCCCCTAATCCCCCCCCCCCACACTCCCACTCCCCCCCCCCACACCACACACTACCCCTAACTCCCCCACACACACTGCCCCTAATCCCCCCCACACACACTGCCCCTAATCCTCCCCACACACACTGCCCCTAATCCCCCACACACACACTGCCCCTAATCCCCCCCACACCACACACTGCCCCTACTCCCCCCCACACTGCCGCTACACCCCCCACACACACACACTGCCCCTAATCCCCCCCACACACACTGCCCTAAACCCCCCCACACACACTGCCCCTAATCCCCCCACACACACTGCCCCTAATCCCCAATCCCCCCCACACACACTGCCCCTAATACCCCCCCACACACACTGCCCCTAATACCCCAACCCCCCCCACACACTGCCCCTAATCCCTCTCACACACAACTGCCCCTAATCCCCCCCCCCACACACACTGCCCCTAATCCCCACACACCACACTGCCCCCTAATCCCTCCCCCACACACACTGCCCCTAATCCCTCCCCACACACACACACTGCCCCTATCCACCCCCCCCACACACACTACCCCTAATCCCCCCACACACACTGCCCCTAATCCCCCCCCACACACTGCCCCTAATCCCCCGCACACCCCCACTGCCCCTAATCCCCCCCCCACACTGCCTACCACCCCCCACACACACTGCCCCTAATCCCCCCCACACACACTGCCCCTAATACCCCCCCCCACACCACTGCCCCTAATCCCCCTACACCCACTGCCCCTAATCCCCCCCACACACACTGCCCCTAATACCCCCCCCACACACACACTGCCCCTAATCCCCCCCACACACACACGCCCCTAATTCCCCCCCCCGGACCCCCCACACACACTGCCCCTAATCCCCCCCCCCACACACACTGCCCCTAATACCCCCTACACACATGCCCCTAATCCCCCTACACACACTGCCCCTAATCCCCCCCACACAACACTGCCCCTAATACCCCCCACCACCACTCCCCTATCCTCCCCCCCCCCCACCCAGTGCTTGTTCCCTCCCACCGCCCACGGCCCGCACCCTTAGCGCCCCTTAAACTCCGCCCCCCCACCCTTCGCCCTGCTCCCCGACTCCCCCCCCCATTCCCCTCTCATCCCCCCCCCCCCCTTCCCCTACGTCCCCCCGTCCGCCCGTTGTCGCAGGCGTCCACCCCACAGATAGTCCGCTGCCATCCTCCCACCTCACCCACCTCCCCCGGGCTTGTGTCCCGCCCCCTCCCCCCTAAGAAAAGAAAGTCAAACCCCCCGCTGTCGCCCTCCGTCTACCCACGACCGGGTGACGCCACGACGGGGAGCCCCAGCCCCCCCCTCACACACAAACACACACAAACACACACCACAAGCCGGGGGCATCACAATATTCAATATCACGCACACTACATATGTCCTTTGGCTGTAAATACAGAATAATAATACTTTATCCAGTTTATTTTGTATCTGGAGAACTTTGGGAGAGGACAAATGTCACATGAGTATTGCAGCAAAGTAACAATAGGTAATAGGGCTTTACTTATGGTTATAGGATATTACTAACAACAGATATTTTTTCCTATAAAAATACAGCCAAACAATTTACTACATACAGCAATGTTATACACAATCTATACTACAACAAACCTGTATCTGAGGTCAGTGCTGGGGGGGTAGGGGAGGGGCGCGGGGGGGGCACGGCAGTTACAGAGGCCCATCGCTCTCTAATTTAAATGCCGGGGGAAGCGTGAGGCCTCTGTAACTCTCTTACCTGCTCTCTGCCCAGTCTTCTGCGACGTATCGCCATGGCAATGCGGCATCAAATGACATCACGGGCTCATGTGCCACTGCTGGGTCACGTGACCCGTGACATCATTTGACGCAGAGTCTTAGGAAAGGGGCGCGCGAACGCTGCAGCTCCCGGCAGGGGGGGCCACAGCTCGAGAAGTTTGCGCCCCCCTGTCTTAGCTCACAAAGTAATATATATATATATATATATATATATATATATATATATATATATATACATATACAATACTGCACAGATAGGGTTTTTAGGCCCTGTCAGTTAATGGGATGCATTTCCACAGAACTAAAATATCAAAGGTTTCTGCCATTGTTGAAGCAGCACTCGCCATCTTTTTTTATTCCGCCTTTTATTTTACATGATGTAAACCAGAGAGGGGGCAGGGGGCGTGCTGCATCACTCTGCTTCAGCTCAGAGAACCCCAGGGTTACTGCAATACTTACCAAGTGACAAGGGTTTAAATCGCCCTCCAGCAAAAATGGCAGCCAAATACTAGGCCAATCGGAAGCCGGAACACCATCAGTTGTGGCTTTCTATTGGACAGCCATTTCAATCGCATTTAAAAACCAGGCAGCAATACCGGCAACTTTACTGGTAAGTGTGTCGGGAACTGGGAAGTCGCGAGAACTGAAACTGGTGTGGTCCAGCTCCCCCCCCCCTTCCAATCCTGTAAGGCCGCGGTCCCAGTAGCACGCGCGCCCGGCAGGGAGGGCAGCACGTCCACAGCGCTTCGCCTTGATCTGCGGTCTGGGAGAAGATGGAGGTGTTTGCGACGGGTGGGGGGGCGTGAAAGGGGGTTTCCAGAGGCGTGGCCATGACCTCACGCAGCTGGTTCGCTCTCATTGGCTGAACCGCCGGTGGGGGCGTGGCCACCCCTCAGTCGCAACTTGTAAATACAATTTTGTTGTATTTACAAAAACTCGTCGTAGAGCGCGGCTGCTAAGTGCGCGCCAAGGGAAGTACTGGGCCCGGTTTGATTGGGGGCGGTGCTTGCACACACGGCGTGCGCTGTAGAAGGTACTTGGGCCGCAGCCTTAGGAAGAAATGAGGGTTAATAAGGGGGGGGGGGGTTGTCGCTGCTTCAAGGGGTTGAAACCCTATTGGGCAACATATGAACAATCTTTTCACAGAGATTTGTTAGGAAAATGCAGCCGATTCATTGATCTTTCACGGATTTGCATTGGATTGAGGGGAATTTCTTTAGGGATGTAAAAATGATGCAGTTTGCAGCACATCATTAGGAAGAATTGGTTGAAACTGCATTACATGAGCTGTGGAAAATGAGTGAAAAGTGCAGCGACGCAATAGTGTGATACAATTTCCTAGAAAAGCGTGAAAAAGATAAAAGACCGTCATGTCCTTACAGCAATAAAAAATGTGGCGCACACTATCACCAGAATCAAAAGGCTCCAACGATGATCCAGGACCCTCTGCTGGATCACTCGGTCACGCACGTCTGTCTGCGATGATACAATGTAGCAAGGGAGGCTTGTCGAACTCTCGTCGTGGGAAAAAAGATGGATGCCGCTGTTTAAACAGGCTGCTCAGTGATTCAAAATGCTCAGTCTGATCAACCGGTGTAGTCTCAGCTAACGAAACTGAAAAGTCCCACAATGCCCTACGCGTTTCGTGGAACCAGTCCACCTTCATCAGGGATGTGACCTTCTACCAGGTAACGAGTCTCTTAATAACACTAGGAGTAATGCCACTAGTCAGACCCTGGAATACATTGTGTCCGCATAAACGGTTCTAATTGCAGTAAGAAGCATATAATATGGTACTAGCTCACATAGTAATAAAGCTCAAGATCCACAAATAATAACATTGGGCAAATCTCTCTTGTTGGAGATGAATATACGGACGTGCAATAAAATGCAACAGTTTATAAAAATTAAAAACACTTAAATGCTACAAAAATTAAGAATAAAAATATACCAAACGGCTATTAGCACCAATCATGTGGGACCCCCGCTCCCCCCCCCCTTTTTCTTAGTTGTGTCCCTCATGCGTGGGATATTCACAAAATATATATTGTAAAAATACTCGAAGGATAAGGGCTAAAGACAACTTTTGTGTTTCTCCTCTGACGTTCTCGGCCTTAACAAGGAAAAGTTGGACACAATATTTGTTAAGTAGATATTTGATCAATTATGACTCGCTAGGCTTAAAAGCTAAAAAGAGGAATAAAGCCCCAAGATTCCGCTTTGTTCCTTCCACTATATTATGTGTATCTATCAATCACAATAGCACAGTGTACTGTATTCTGCCACATTTGCTACACATGATATATATGTAACAATGTAACATGCAAAAATAAAAGGGTGGGGGAGAACCACTACACATTAAAAAATAAAGATCATTATAGATCCTATATATCTAGGCAACAATGGGTTCTAATGAATGATCGGTGTCCCTAGAATATAGGTTCTCCACAAAGTCTACCGACCTTGACTGGCTCCCACTTTGCCTAGAAGAAATCCTATGCATATATTGCAGCCCACGTCTTGGCTCTCTAGGTTTAGAGACATTTGAATACAGTTTAGCTAAGCCGTGTAAATCAACATTAGTAAATATTAAAAGGTTGCTCGTCTGGTATAAAAGGAATCAAATCTATTTCCTCATTTAGACCCAAGGATTGTGTGAGGCTTTTCATCGGATGAAGCCAAAACGTCTCTCTTCCAGAGTTCACTAAACCCATCTCTTCCGGTCACTCCCATTGTTACATGTTCCTCAGCTCCGGGTCCTGTTGGACTGCAGTTGTGATGTTTAGAGAAGTGTTGAGACACACTGTGTTTAGGGGAAACCAATTTTTAAGTTCCTGCATTGTAATTTTGAAATCCCTCTTTGTTCTTCCTGAATACTGAAGAACACAAGGGCATTCCAACAAACAGACCACATACAGTACATGGTCACGCAGTTAATAAACTGCTTACAAAATTCTGCCCTGTGGCCTTAGAGATAAATGTTTTATTACCTCACATGTGATACAGTTTCCGCAACGGTAACAACCTTTAGGTTTTTCTCCCAACCAGTCTTTAGTATTTTGTTGTTTGTTAAATGGATTATCCCTAAACATGCTTGGTGCAATAAGGTGATTTATGTTGCAAGCTTTTTTGTATACCACATTTGGGGTTGTAGAGCGATGGGGCCTCAGAAATGGGTCACTCTGCGAGATAATTCTTTTTATATTTACTGCTGCATTATTAAATGTTGCAAACAGTGTCTCAATTTTTTTTTTATCAATCTCATTCTGCGATACAGCACCCATCCCTTTTCTCTTTAGGTTTCAGGAAATTACATGAGTTGTGTCTTATTGTACAGAAACGACAATGTCATTTAGTGTCACAGTTACAGACCGTGCTCATTGGACTTGATGCATAGTGATGAATCTCTGACAACCAGTATCTTCAAAACGAATCCCTCATCCTAAATAGTTACGTAGTTACATAGCAAAGGAGGTTGAAAAAAAGACATATACACGAATTTCAACCGATGCTAAATTTAGATGACAGATACTTATCCTATATTTTTATTTACAGTATTTTACTAAAGAACAATTGTGGAATTAGTTTCATGGTGTCCAATTTGAACCTCGTTGTAACTGATAAGATTATTATCTTCTCATCTGCTCTATCATTATATTCTTATATAAAACTGCCAACATCCATTGCCCTAAATCACCCTCTTACACCTTTTCAGTGGGATTTACCATTTACACATTTCCCCAAAGTCTTCAGATAGGCTCACCCCGTTACACGCATCTATTTCTGTTATAACTGTAGCCTTGGGTAGTTTTGGGGCTATAGGTCTGTCCTCCTCCTTGCAATAATACCTGGTAAGGGCAGGTTTGCCAGGAGCAATCATAGGTTTTCCCCACACATGCAGTGCAGTGAGTCAGTGAAGGTAGTGTCATCAAGCCTTGTGTCCAATTAGAGACACAGGGGTGGTGCCTACTGGAGCTTACTTAATGTACTGCAACTTCCTATTTAGTCAGTTGGTCTCTACCTTGATAGAGACAGGGTACCCGTAACAAGCTGCCAGGGCTCTGGTAGGCTTGAGGCCCTCCCTCCGGGGAGCGTGAGTAGACCCATACCTCCTATCCTACCAGGAGATAGGGGAAGAGCTAGAACCACTCTTGGTGCCCTTGGCTGGGAGTGGGTTCAGGGACATCATGAGGGGGAAGACCTGGTGAGAACTGCTGCTGAATAGTGAAGATCAAATAAAGACCTGCTGCATTTTACCTATACCTTCCTGGCCTGAGACTGAAGTATATTGGGAGGAAGGGGGACAGTTCTTTTGCAGAGACTTCACCCCATACAGCTGGGGGCTGCAGAAGATGGAGGCGCTGCACCTGTGAGACGAATTCGGGCACAACCCCAGAAGCCTTTCCTGTTATTCCCCTCTACCATCAGGCGGAAGACTCAGGGCCCCCTGTTACCAGCAGGTATGCACCACTCAGAGCGATGTAACCAGAGCAGTATTTCCCGTAGGGGACCCCATGTGAGATTGGGGTGGGGGAAACAGGGTTACATAACCTTTATTGGGATCTGACTCTCGCCCACGTTTCCCCACAGAATTTAATGGGATCACCCTACTACACACTTATTTTTCTAGAAGATTTAATGGGATCACCTTCTTATACCCATCAGTTTCCTTCAAGATCTTTAATAGGGCCGGCATGTTACAGGAAGTGAATCTATAGGTTTAGAGCTGTGAGATTTATGGGTGTTTCCTTTGGCATGTTTCGCTCCTTTTAGGAACTACATTGCTAACTCCAGCTGGGAAGCAGTAAATGAAAGAATTAAATAGTGCAAAGTGCAGGCCCCTATAAGGCATTGATAGCCAAGACTGACACAGGGGTACACAGTTTAGTATCTGGGAAAGAAAGGCATTTACTAGCTGATGTAAAGAAAAATGACAGCATGTAAGAGACCATTTCACAGAAGCAGTTTGTAAAACAGAGCTTTAAAGATGTATTTTTTTGCCCCGTTGGACAGGGTTCAGTGGTAGCACTTAGCTGCCCCTATTTTTGCAGAGTGACATATCCCCTAAAATATTGCATGGTTCAGCATCGCACAGATAGGATCAATGGATCTCTGGATCCCACTCCCCCCAGGCTCAGTCTTGTTCAACGTGGAGGAGGGGGATCCATTCTTTTCGATCGGTAGCTCTTTGCCGGAGCTTGGTCTTGGTGACGACCTGGAACTTCGTATCATGGAACGTCCTGTGCAACACAGCAAGATTGAGAATCGAGTCAGCCAGATATGGAGCGATACGCTGCCCCAGGTTGGCGGGGGCAGTCAGGCAAGGTCATGTTTGTTGTAATCACTTTTGGTCAAGGTCATTTTATTCTGTTACGTCACTTCCAGTGGTCTGGGTGATGGTCCCGTTTGGGTATGTATTGTCATTACTTACTTATTTACAAACTCACAGTTACACTTACTAAATTGTGTAAGGTAGTAGAATCAGAGCAGGATGTAATTTATCTCCAGAAGGACTTGGAGAGACTGGAAACATGGGCAGGTAAATTGGCAGATGAGGTTTAATACAGATACGTGTAAGGTTATGCATTTGGGATGCAAGAATAAACAGGCAATTTACAAATGAAATGGGGATACATTGGGGGAATCCTTGATGGAGAAGGATTTAGGAGTGTTTGTAGACAGCAGGCTTAGAAATAGTGCACAGTGTCAGGCAGTAGCTGCAAAGGCAAACAAGATCTTATCTTGCATCAAACGGGCAATGGATGGAAGGGAAGTAAACATAATTATGCCCCTTTACAAAGCATTAGTAAGATCACACTTTGAATATGAAGTACAATTTTGGGAACCACTCCTCAGAAAAGACATTATTGAACTAGAGAGAGAGTGCAGAGAAGAGCCACCAAATTAATAAGGGGATGGACAATCTAACTTATGAGGAGAGGCTAGCTAAATTAGATTTATTTACATTAGAAAAGAGGCGTCTAAGAGGGTATATGATAACTATATACAAATATATTCAGGGACAGTACATGGAGCTTTCAAAAGAACTATTCATGCCAAGGGCTTGGGTGCCATCCCTTCAGGTTGGCAGAAAGGAGATTTCACAAGCAACAAAGGAAAGGGTTATTAACAATAAGGGCAGTTACAATGTGGAATTCATTACCCATGGAGACTGTGATGGCAGATACAATAGATTTGTTCAAAAACCCTTTTTAGAAAGCAAAGGTATACAGGGATATACCAAATACGTAAACATGGGAAGGATGTTGATCCAGGGAGTAATCTGATTGCCAATTATTGCAGTCGGGATGGAATTTATTTTTTCCCTTATGAGATATCATTCACTGGGTTTTTTGTTTGCCTTCCTCTGGATCAATAAGTAAGTATAGATAAAGGATAAAGTATCTGTTGTCTACATTTAGCATAAGTTGAACGAGCGACTTTTTTCAACCTCATCTATGATGTAACTATGTAACACTTACCCTTTCATTTAATTTGTTTATTTAAAGCAGCGTTTCCCAAACTTTTTTTTAAAGAGCTGAAACGCGCTGACATCTCATCACTAAATGTCAGAACTGCCACTGCTTAAAATTGGGATTAAATTGTGTTTACGGTAAACTGTTTACCTATAAATTAACTTTTTCCTGCTCTATTGGGAAAGCGTTATGGGTGCAGTCAGCCTCACTCCCACGGGCCAATAAGAAGTTGCGATGTCACCAGGGTCACAATTTGCTGCTTCCTACTGAATAACCCCGACCACCATATTTTCGTTACCTGCACATCAGAAAATGGTTACTTTCTGGGAAACCTGAAATGGGAAATATAGGGGTGGGACGGGGGGAGGGATTGAAGTGTAATAATAAATAAAAAAATACAAGGTCAATTAGCCTTAAATGTCTAGAACGGAATAGGGGAATTTACAAATATTTGGGATAAATAGAAAGGAACTGTAAATTACCTCGTAATAAACATTGCATGGCGTCAGGAGATGAGAATGGTGATTCTTGCCTTGCACATAATCCCGTTTGTCTCTATGCTTCTCCTAAACATGAATATATCTACTATGTCTCCTTGCACTGGGGACATGGGAGAGCAGTTTTCATCCACGTGCCACCGTTAACAGCATCGAGAGGGGCGCACAGAGTGCGGCTGATGATCCCCAACGGCTGTGAGGCAGCACGTACAGTATGCTGCAGCTCCAGATAGTACAGTGGCAGGACACTCATTTCTTTAGTTACATCCAGAAAACACGCTGGCTCACATAGATCTGTTATCTGCCCTGGGCGGAGTTTTATTGCAAAGAAACATCAACTGTTGATGCGAATTTTCCTCTAACGGTTTTGTTTTCTTGCCACTTCGTCATATACCTAGATATGTTCTGCAGGTCTCTGGGGTAGGAATCAACCAGGCAGAGTCCAAACACAACAGACCCAGCATGTGTATATATAAACAGCCAAGGTGTTTCCATAATTGGATATGGTGTATCCCACCACTGAAAGGAATAGCGATTTTAACCATGTATTACTATTATTTTACACTGATATTTCTGTGTTTTTAAACAATCAATGCACAATTACGTAGTTACTATGCTCTATCCCAGAGGCGGACAGCTCCAGTCCTCAAAGTCCACCAACAGGTCAGTTTTTTGGACAGCACAGGTGACCCAATCAATGGCTGAGCCACCTGTGCAGAAGCAGGGATGTGCTTAAAATCTGACCTGTTGGTCACCATTGAGGACTGGGGTTAGCTACCCTTGCTCTATGGTATTGCACCACAGGCGATGACTACCATTAGCCACTTACTTCTTCAATTTGCAGTCCCCCCTATGCCCCAAGTGTACTATTAACAATGACATGTTTCAGTGGTTAAATCTGGGTGATCGATGTCTCCCCATCTTGTGTACCAAAGTCTGACTTGTAAATATGTCGAGGTATTTTATTAAAGTTAGTTTGTAGACATGGGGAGCGGAGACTCCCTTGTGTGTGATACCACTATGCGAGGTCGAACCCAGAAAAATTCCACTGGGCCCATAGCCGTGGTGGCTCCCCTCGGCAGGTACAGCCAACAGGTGGATACAGCCAGGACACTTGTTCCCGGTGGGGTGGAGGAAGGGAGCCCGGCTGGCCAACCAGGCCCCTTCCTCACCTACTGGACAGGCTCCAGCCAGCAGTGCTCCCCAGGACGTTAACTCCCCCACAGCTCAACAGCTGGAAGACGAAGCAGCGGTTTTAGGGCAAGGTTTCCACAGTGGGAGGGGAGCCCTGCCATCATATTACCAGTTGGGACCTAGCCACGACACCCCCTTCCTCCCCCACTATGTGCAGAACAGGAGTTTGTACAGGCAAAGCCCCCCACTCACTTCAGCTTTATTGGCTTTCCAGTAATGATAGGGTGAAGAAAACACTGACCAACACTCCCCCGTTCAGATGCCCTGAAGATGGGATTTATGCTTGCATTTTCATAGAAACTGATCGCCAAATCTTTGCTTTAGGCATGGTTACATCTATTTAAGGTTACTTACAATTCTATATACAATGTTTTATTCTTTGGTGGTCAGGTATGTGGGATTTTCACTTTAAACCACCAAGCAGGAAAAGGGTTTGATGAGAACAGCAGAAACATTCGCTCAAGATTTCTCACCCTGCCCCAAAGCAAAAATATACAAAACAAAATCAATAACACAGACATGCATACAGAATTCTTTTATTTAACTTAAATCTTGTAGTACTGTAACTACTAGAAAAAAAGCAGAGTAAGAGAAACTAAAACTGCCTTAGATTCAGCCATTCAAAAGAGACAAAAGTGTTTTTTTTTTTGTTTGTTTGTTTTTTTTCAATAATGTAAAGAATTCAGAGTATATAGCAAGAACAGGAATAAATTCTTACAACAGAATATACAAAAACATTGTTGATTTTTTTTTCTTATCTACTGATTCATTTTTTTTAATATAAACACAGGATTTTTTTAATGAATAATTTACACACAGCAAGTCATTTTAATGTAACAAATTGGCCAAGTTATCAATGTTTTTTTTTGTGGTTTTTTTTTTTTGCTTTTTTTTCTTAAACAAGAAAACGTGGAAAAGTGTTTTTTTTTTTTTTACATTTATATTATTTTATTAGCAATGCATCAGTTCCTTAGCGCTTTCTATTTTTTTCTTTTTAGTATTTATAATTTTTGTCCCAGAGGTAGAGAGAAACTCTGGCCAGTTTTCTTCTTGAAGCCTTACCGGTTTGGAAAACAGAACCCCCTCCCCACCCTAAAAATAAAAAATAAATCCCCCCTTCGGAAAAGTTGAGGAAAGCAGTTGAAGGTTAATCTCAGAACCAATCTGCTGCCAGGGTGCACAGACAATGCATTTATGTACTATTCTGGCAGCACAGAGGTTAATGCACAAGTTTGTATGAATGCATCTGAACCATTCCCTAGATTTTCATGACAAACATTTAGATTTGTGAGTGACAGCTCTCTGCCAGTGGTACCATGAAACTTGGCATGCCAGTTCCAGCAGTAAAATGGTTAATGCACACAGTATTCAATGCTAGTTATAAAACACTTCATTTATAAAAAAAAAAAAAATTAAATTCCCAACATCCGAAGCTACTTATCAAACCCTCTCCCATATTCTGCTCCCAACCAGTGAAGGCTGCAAACCCCATTGTTACCTGCACTGTACAGTAAGGTGAAATGACCAGTTGAGTTGATCCCAATCCAAGGGTTATGAAAAAATACAAACCATCAGGCAGCTGAAGATACAGAACTGTTCACTTCTCCGATATACAAGATGAACGAGAAGATCCTTTTTGGCATATCGTAAAGCTCGCTACAATAACAACACTGCTGCGTCCTGAATGAAAGACCAAGAAACCCTTGACATTCTAGTGTGTATCTAAATATGTTATCAAAGTACACATGTATCATACATATTGCAATATATTTATATACACACACGCGCACATACATACACACACACACACACACACACACACACACACACACACACACGTCTAAAAAAAAATACAAACCGGCTTCTATCAAACAAGGTGCCACTTAAGTTTCAGGTGTTTATAAACTACACCTTAGAAAATTCTTCCATGCACTTAGAAAACGCAGCGACACACTGAAACAGCTCTTGTAAACCAGAATAGTTTTCTTTTTGTCAAAAGACTACCCGTAATCTACTGCAGGGCGGCTCAACTCTAGTACTCAAGCACCCCACCAAAAGGTCAGGTTTTCAGAATATCCCTGCTTCAGCACAGGTGGCTCAATCAGAGGCGGCCTTTGACTGAGCCTCTGATTGAGCCACCTGTGCTGAAGCTGGCATTTCCTGAAAACCTGACCTGTTTGGGTGGGGTGCTTGAGGACTGGAGTTGAGCCCCCCTGACCTGCTGGACCTAATAGAATAGTCCTGTTGAAAATGCTAATGGATTAATAATCTCTTCGGTGCCATTAGGGAAATTTGACAGCAAAGTGAGCAAGTGAACCTGTGTAATAAATACGCGAGGAAGCCATGAAGAGAAGCAACAAGCCAGGCGCCAGTTACTTAGAATGTGTACAGCAGGGGCGGACAATGCCAGGCCTCAAGGGCCACCAACAGGTCAGTTTTTAAGGAAATCCCTGCTTCAGCATAGATGGCTGTCTGAAGCAGGGATAGCCTTAAAACTGACCTGTTTATGGCCCTTGAGGACTGGAGACGGGCACCCCGCCGCCCCCCCCCCCCCGGTGTACAGCCTTCTCTGTGATGGCTGTATTAACTCTCTCAGTGCCAGCATTATGCAGGGTTCCAGTGCCCCTACCACTGAATGAGCTAAACGTGCATTACTTGTGCGGGAGTTGAGCTGTGTCCTCCTTGAAAATGAATATGTGGCATCGCATCTCAATACATTCCCAGCCAACTAAAAGTGGCTGCAGTCACAGTGTCCGAAATGTTGGGTCTTGTACACTCCCCAACTGCCCTCTAACCCACAAATCTGGGGGGGGGGGGAGAACTGTGGACAGGTAGTGGAACTCATACAGTTAATCGTTTACTGAAAACCCCAATAATTGTGTTGGAGTTTGGAATATATGAACAGCTTTAGCCAGTCTGTTTTCAAGGTGGAATAGCCAAGTAATGCACCCCGTGCCTTTCTCTTCCAAAAGGATCAGCGATCATTGCATGCCCGAGCACCTCCAGTAACCACAGCACTAATAGGTGGTGTTGTAATCTTCTGGCTACATAGTGTCTGGAATATTTTATGGATGGACCAATAAGACACTGTGGGCCCTCCTAGCCGTCCCATCAACAATTCTTAGCTCCTACCTGCAACTTATCTCAAGTGTTGTATTAATAACAGGGAGGTCACCGCTGTGCATCCATCTTTCTGTTTACCCGAGACGCTCCTGACTGGGGGAATTTAAGTGCCTGCATCTGGAATGCCAAGGCAAAGAACTGCATCAGCCAAATGAATACGTACTCAACCGTTCTGCATCTTCTTCACTTCTGTCAACATCAATACAGGTTTCCTCTGCACCTCCGTTTCATTTATCTGCTTGAGATAGACTTGAACAACCAAACCTTATGTTGCCACAATAGCTTAATTTAGACCCTGGTCGAAGGAATTGGATGCGTCTCTATTTTTTCTCTTGCTGTACATATATACGTTTTGCACCCAACACCGTGTAAGCCCAAACAACAAATTATCGTCCCACGCACACAAACACACGTTAAAAATAACGCACAATAGTGCTGGCGCTACGGAGGAAACAGAATAGTAAATAAAAGCCAATGAATTGACAAGATAACGGTCAGCGGTAATTAAGACATCTCGTTTGGTAGCCGCTCCTCTCGTCACATGAATAAATCACTTAAGCCCTTCAATGCCCGAGGGGCCTTCAACGCATAGCACTGAAAGGGTTAAGTACATTGAAGAAGCGGCGGGGGCGGCATCCTGTGGCACTATTCACCAGCGAATCGCCGCATGTTTCGGTGGTATTTTCACTAGTTTTTCTTGATTTTGAGAAATATTCACCAACTGTGGCTACTGTATTTCTCACGTGGCCAGGTGATTGGCTACACTTATTGATACACATGGTGTTCCTAGTTCTGGTAGAGATGTGACCTGCTTTTGTTTCACAGCTTGTCACAGTGTACCAAAGATTTCCCAGTAGACGCTGTGGTGATGATTGCACAGTAAGTCAGACACATCACATCAGTATCACTCAATTTTTGGGACTGGAGACCGTTACCATGACAACTCCATTTTAATAAGGACATGCAGAGGCTCCGGTGAGCTTACCCTGACCTGAACTCAGAGGACAGATGTGAAATGCCCTTTTTTGAAGATAGAGAAAGTGGCCATACACACCCTCAAGTGATTTTAAGGTTTGCATGTCCTTCCATCACCTAGGGGTTTAAATAATGACAACGGCCAAGCCTTATAAGAAAAACATCACTGAAAATCCATCATGAAAGATGAAACACACACACACACATTTCAACAAGAGGAAACAGCACTTCCTATTTAGCACAAAGCATTACCACTTCTCTAGTGACCTATAGACCAATCTTTACTTGTAGCCAAGCTACCTTCTGCTTAGCAGGAATGATTTGAAGCCCTTCGCTGCCAGCAGGGTCTGCAAGGCTTGACCCGCAGCGGATGGATTAAAATGCAGGGAGTATCAATGCTTGGGCCTCATGAACGACCAACCCTTACAGCTCTGTGTGAGTTATCCAATGCATGACTGCTTTACAATATTAGGAGAACCGTTGCTGCTTCTGGAATAAAGTCACAGGAACATCTTCAGAGGTCAGCAAGGGAACAACATGTAATGCAGGGGTGGCCAGCTTCACATAGGGGATGGGTTATTAGGCTGTTTCCATAATGCATATGGGTATATCGCACGCGCTAGCCCGTGCACATGCGCTACAGGGAGACCGGCGCTTCGCGATACAAACAAGTTTGGTAGCCGCTCCTCACGGAGGAGCGCGGAAGCTAGCGCGTTCTATTATGGACGCAGCCTCATGGTCTTCAGAGAATCTCATGCTTAAATTGGCTCACGTCTACCCATGTCACCACTCAACCAATGACAGCACAAGGAGTGCTTCCAATTGGCGGGGAATGGGTGGGACCTCTGAATCATTATGAGCCTGTTCCTCACAGGTCACTGCGTTGGTAGAACTGGCATTAGACCAGTAGAATCAGTGCCATCTGCTCTGAAACCTTCTTTCGTGTCAATTAAATAAGCAGAAATGCATCTTCCACCACTTCACCGCCACAAGAGCCAGCGGCAAAAAGGGAGTAGGGGTTAAAAAGTAGTTCATAAGGTCATTCCTTAAACAAGTGTGAGTCTACTCTAACCAACGCTACACAAAAATAACAAAAAACACACACACAAACACACACACACACACACACACACAGAACCTGGACAGTTTTAACAAAACCCTTGTAGCGGATTGAGATCTGAGGAACCTGAATAGCAGTATGTGTGTGAGAGAGAGAGGGGAGGACATGCCCATGTTAAGGGGTCACTTGCAAAGTCATGAATTGAGGGGTTCTCCTGCTTTTATGGCTGGGCTCCAATCCTTTCCTCAGAGACGGAAACAGACTTTATACATTATAGCAACCGAAGGACATGAAGGGAACATTCTAGGTGCAGCTACACTTGATCCACCATGGAATTACAGCTCAACAATATTTGTATTTTTTGTCATTTGATGCCTTTCCTCTACAGTAGGGGGACGGGGGGGGGGGGGGGGGAACAACTCCAGTCCTCACGGACCACCAACAGGTAAGGTTTTAAGGATATCTCTGCTTCTGCACAGGTGGTGCAGTCAATGAGTGAGCCACCTATGCTGAAGCAGGGATATCCTTAAAGCCTGGCCAGTTGGTGGTGCTTGACGACCCCTGGTCTACAAAGGGACGGCACAGCAAATCCATCGGTCACTTTAAGGGTTAACACCCACTACGCAGGTCGGAGCGATGAGACCTGTGCTGGGACATATGCGGGTGTATTGCTCACATTAAGGGCACAGGTTTGTGCTTTCCCAGGTCGGAGAGTCTAACAGCTGAACGCATGAGCAGCTTGCATAGAATAGTCACAGCTGTAGGGTCTTATCTAGAAAAGCAGCACGTTTATCTGCTGGGTACTCCCCAATATGTCCATTGCCAGGGCCACGGTTTTCAGTTGTGGGAAAAAAGAAAAAAAAAATACGCCAGCCTATGGGAAGGTGGGTACTAAAAATGGAAGCCGAGAGTTTTAGATGGGCCTTGTCATGGACAAGCAGTGATCACACCCATGTTATTCTTTTTTTTGGATTGGGAGAATGGAGTCTGATCTGATTAACAATGTAATAATCAGACTTAATGCTCTCTCCACTTATTTTTTGTCCTACAACAACATTTTTCCAATGGAGATATGGGACAGGAGCAATTCCTACTAATATTGTATTGTAATAATGGTTGCTATAATGTAACAGTCTTCTTTATTTTCCTAGCACTGCAGGTAAGGATGTCCAATGAGTAACTCTTAGGCAGTTTTCACCGTAGCACTTTTGCCGTTATTGCCACCTACTGATGTTAAAAGGCAATAAATAGTGAGCAAGAACAGTCGGTATGCTCGGGGCGAACAGGCGCTTCTTACCAGGTACAACAGCAAAGAATCAGATTTATCCTTTGATCCCGTTACAATGAGCCATGCCCTCTCCTCTCTGAATACCAGCATTTTGTGGTTTGTATAGTGTATGAGGTTACCGGTTTTTATGGTTTATTGTCAACTGCTGAGAAATGTGAGATGTAGTTTTTTTATATATATATATATAATTTTTTTTACACATAAAAAAAAATAAAGAGTGAGGTAGATAAATGTTTGAAAAACAAAACAAAAAAAACCAACCCAAAACAAAAAAAACTGTCCCCTGTCGCATACAAAAACCAATATCTCAATAGATAAGAATGTGTTGGGGCATTTTTACAGTGACAAACTGATTCAGAACAATAAATAAGAAAACAAAAAAATCCTACATAGAATACCTTCTTAAATTCTAGGGGTACAAGGAGAGAAAAAGTGATTTTATAGGGTGAGAAAAGATGACTTATGCTTCACAAGCGAAAAACGCATTACTACAAACATTCAAACTATTTTTTTCTTCTTCTTTTTTTTCAACCTCCAGTCGCAGCTACCAATCAGTATTTTACCTCTCTGTTCATAACACGAAAACTCTTCCATCCCAAAGCAAAATGTTGGCTCACGAAAACAGTGAGTGTTTTGGTCTGAATAGGGATAACAGAGGCCCTGGCCAGGCCTGCAAAGCTTTACTACATACTGCAACCAAGGGCAGGCGCCATTTCTTTTACAATCCCCAGAGGACTAAAGGAATATATCTATGGAGTTTTATCCTACTGAAATCCCATAAGCATTGCTCTGCAACACACAACCCCCTTACTAACAGAGCCCACACACATTGCTGTATATTACACAGGGGGGGGGGGGAGTGTTCATGTGGAATCCTGTCCTTTTGTTTAGGTTTGATACAGTCTCAGCATTAATTAGTGGGATTAATCAAACGATAGAGCTCAAAAGCCTATTATCCAGACAGTGCATTCTCTCCCGATGTCTGTATACAAGGTGGTACAATTGAAATGAACCACAATCTGCCGAGGATCATTAGCAATCATGTGAATTCCATCTCAAGAAGGTATTTGGGTTTATATTGAACCTGCCTCCTATGGGATGAAACGGAGTCTGGATGCAAGTCAACCATTCGATCACGGGTGCTGCCAAATCAGCTCTCTGTGTAAATCACGTGCTTGGTATGAAAAGTACAAGGACGCGAAATACGTGTGACATTAAAGTGACAGGTGAACCCTCCCCACGAGTTCTGGGTCAATGGAACATCCTAAAATAGGTTACTGGCTGGTCAAGGGGTGGGACAAATTACCATGAGAGCTGCCTAAACCAGGGGGTTCTCAACTCCGGTCCCCAAGACCCCCCCCAACAGGTCAAGTTTTCAGGATATCTCTGGTTCAGCACAGGTGGCTCCATCAGTGACTCAGTCTTCGACTGAGGGATTGAAGGAGCCACCTGTGCTGAAGCAGGGATAACCTGAAAACCTGACTTACTGAGGGCGTCTTGGGGACCGGAGTTGAGAACCCCCTGGTTTAATACAATAAGAGTGCTTTGTATCTGCTGAAAGTTCAGTGCTGGAGATATATCGGTTCCGTGACATGAGAGGGTCTGTGAGTTTTGCCGAGTAGCCTGTTCTGTTTGTGTCACAAGCTTGGTTTGTAACATAGGACCTTTAAGTATTCAACCCTTAAATTACTAACTAACTTACAACAAGTCGGGTATTGCTTATTCATGGAATTGAAGCATCCTGCAGACTTTGTACACCTGATAGAAACGTCGAATGGTTTTGTCTGATTAGCAATTGTATAACAATGATGTAACATTGTTTTGTCTGCACTTTAGACTAAATACGGAGAGTGTCTTTGGGATGGAAAAGTTAACAATCATTAGGATAAAGGCAAAATATTTTTTTTTTAAATTGATAACGTGCCTCTCTCCCCAAAACAAAATATTGTGACTGCAATGAAACGGATGTTGTATCAACCAGTTACAACAATAAACATACAGAAGATATAAAATTACATGTGTCACATCCAAAAATCCCAAGCCAGTGAAGCAGTGTACAGGTACTTTTAGGATGATGGGTATATGAACACACACAAAGAATGGACTGGGTAAGAAGCCATAGTTTTTCTGACCTGAGTTTGGCATGACGCATTGCAATATACCAGAATGATTGCTGTGTAAGGAAATAAGAGGATCAGAAAACATACATTAAACCAGGGTTCCCAACCCCAGTAGTCCTCAAGACCCCCCCAACAGGCCAGGCTTTCAGGATATCCCTGCTTCAGCACAGGTGGCTCAGTCGAAGATAGAGCCACCAGTGCTGCAGCAGGTATATCCTTTCCACCTGAGATGTTGGTGGGGCGGATTTGAGGACAGGAGTCCAGAACCCCTGCATTAAACCAAGAGGTACCAACCTACCCTGCCTATACCCCCAAAAGATTTGGGGTTTTACTCTGCTAGAAAACCATGAAACAATAATAATAATATTTAAAAAAAAAAAAAAGTATTAGCGTTTATAAAAAGGCATTGAACATATTCATGGCTAATTGCACACTACAGGCTAGTCTGTGGGAGGGATGGGGCGAGGGATCGCATGGTGCTGATGGAGGAGACGGAAGGGTAGGGAGGGATGGGGGCGAGGGTGTGATTGACCATTCTTCTGTGATTGATCGCTGACGATTCAGTGCAGCAGAAAAGCGGGCCAACAGATTCAAAGTTTCTTTGGGAAGATCATGTGGAACAGGCAGTCCACAGATACAATTGGTGCACTGCTAGAGAGAGGGCGGGGCTCAAAAAGGGGTTGTCAGAGCCCGTTTCAGAAGAGGAAGGGGATGTACTTTTTTAATGGCCTGCTATAGAAAACAAAAAAATGCTTGGTACATTATAGTACATTAAAATGCATTCAAGAGTTGTTTAAAAAAAAATTGCTACAAGTATTCTTCATAGTATAGAAAAATGAACCACGTTGTATATTTGCTGCAGCTTTTAAACGGTTTGTCTAGAATTTCATTTCTCAGTGTTGCGGGCTTGGGATTTAGTCCCCTTTTAAAAGTGTGTGGGGCCTTCTCCTTCCTCGTCTACTTCTGCGCCGCAGGTCGTTCGGGCGTGGGTTTCTGTGGGAGATCGCCACAGCTGGCGGAGGCAGCCTTGACCAGGGGATGTTCCAACGAGCAGGTCATCGGTTCGTGATGGAGGGAGGGAATCTGGAGAAGAAAACCGATAAAACGGCCCCCCCGAACCATGCTTGTTACGTAGCTTGCTTGTTGTTTTTTTCCCGTTGTTCGGATCCGCAAACCAACCTGACCCAGTGGCACCAGCGCATGGAGGGGGGAGGGGAGGGGGCGAGGGCGAGGGGGTTGTCAGCTGTAGAGTACAAGACCTCCTGCATGCAGCACGTGGAGCTCTGTATTGCACATTTTGCATTTGTGCGGGCCTCTTCTAAATAAAAACACGCTGGCGCTTAGGGCTCAAATTATACCAAATGCTGCGAGTTGCGGTCAGCGGTATTCTGTGGACATTCACCCAGCGGCTTGCCGCGAGCAGCTTAGGGATTATGCCTGGGAGGCACTGGGAAAGCAGCATGGAGGCGTGGCCGTGAGCGGGTCGCCTCAGTGGCTGGACCCTTACGTACGCGGCCGTCGCAGCCAAGAACAAACAACCTGCAGACGGCCCAGGAGGAACCAGCCCCCTGAAGGCTCCACGCGGCGCGCGGCAGGGTATGGCGCTGATATGTTTCCTGTATATCACAGCCGTAGAATAATAGAGATTTTTTGGCGAATTTTTGTGGCAATGTGGCAAAAGGTTATGAGGACGGCACAAAACAAACACCACAGCGCCGTGATTGGATGGATTACCAACATCTGCCAATATTTAACGAAACAGTCTCAGATTTTGGTAATGGAGGCGGAAAATTGGCAACAGCTGTGTGCATAAATAAACTGAGAAGAAGTGCTAATTTTTACAATCACATGTAAGTTCTATTCAACTTGAACAGATTTGTTTATGAAAACTTTTTTTTTTTTTTTTGTCCTGAATCTGCTTACGTTGCATGGAAGGAAATATGACATTATAGATTTTTTGGGGGCGGCGAAACCCCTTGGAGGAACCTCACACACCCCCAAAGGGTTTCTGTTTCTGAAAAACCCCTTGTTGGGAATTATTGCATTAACCCAGGGTTGAGCAAAGTTTTTAAGTTCGGCCCCACTGCCTGCGCCAACCCCTCCATGCTAGCGCCCCCCCCTCCTTACATGCTCCTGGGCTTCGGCCGGCGTCCATGTTGCATTTTAAACCCGGAAGGAGTAATTGACGCGAGTTGTCATGGCGACGCGTCACGAAGGAGCCGGGGGCTGCTGAGAAGCAGTAAGGGAGTTCCAAAGGCCTAACGCCTTCCCCGGGCATTTCATTTAATTGCCTTGGCAGCGAGCGGGGGTCTCCTCTGCAACGCCGGTCCCCCTAGAAAAATCCTTGCGCCCCTCCCCTCCAGTTTGCGCCCATGCATTAAAACCCATACGGGAGGATAGGCTCAGCATAATAAATGAATTATGATTATCTGGTTGCTAGTCTGTATCGGGCGCCATGCTGCGCAGAGAAGGAAGGAATTGCGAGGAGGAGGACGGGAGGGGAGGAAAACTACTAGAACCATTTTAAGTGGGCTCGGGCATCATTTTTACAGCCCTCTCCAGGGGAAACCCGATCTATTGATTAAAACGAGGATAGACTACCTACAAAATAAGGAGTAAAATGGGGGCTGGTAGGTGCAATACTTTCATTTTAGAGCAGCGGGGCTCTGCTCCAGTCCTCGAGAACCAAAACCCACAGGCCAGGTTTTCAGAAATATTCCTGCTTCAGCACAGGTGGCTCAAGCGTCTCGCTTCGGCCACAGGTTTGGAGGCAATCAGTCCCTCTTTGGACTGAGGCGCTGGTGCTGAAAAAAAGGTGTACCCTTTTTCCTTGCTGTGTTCTGTTTCCTACGTTTGGGATCCTTGTTCCTAGTGACAAGATAACGGGGAGGGAGCGAGGATGTATAGGGCAGGTGAATTGTATAGGTATAGGTGCAGCGGATTGACTTGGGTCCTCCCAATGGGTTATAGGCAGTGTATGTAATTGCCGGCTGTTCGGGGACGGACCGAATGTATTAAAGTGAACAGGTTCAGCTCGCTTGGGGGAGAGTTAGGGATTCACGTTATCTGTCCCCAAAACCCACACAGACCAGTCACACACACCCCCTAACTTCAAATTCACATCAAGGCACAACTTCAACATCTATTCCCCCCTCCCTCACATATTCTGCCACTCATTCAAGCTCTTTCCCCTTAAACTTATATCCCCCCTCACATTCTCCCATCCTTAAAATCGTTCACCACATTCACATTCCCCCCCTCCCTCACATATCTTTCCACCCTTCACAGTCCCCCCTACACCCAATCTTCTTCCCCCTTCCATTCCACCTCCCTAACATCTCTTACCCCCCTTTCACTTTCTCCCCCTCACATCTTCTGCCCCCACCCCCTTAGTCACACAGCCATGCTGGAGCTCAGGGGAAACAACAGCCCCCAGGAGAAGGTTTATTACGCGGCCTGCAAAACATGTTGTTGTTTTTGATCCGTGTGATTGAAGATGGAATTACTGGGCAGTTACTAGGAGGCCTGCGAGGGGGGGGGGCTATGCATGTGTTGCGAGGGGGGCACGGCCGTGCGTGAGGCGGGGGGCTCTGCCTGTGTGCGAGGGGGGGCTCTGCCCTGGTGCGAGGGGGGGCTCTGGAGTGTGCGCGGGGGGCTCTGCACTGTGTGCGCGGGGGCGCTTTGCCTGTGTGAGAGGGGGGGCTCTTGCCGGTGTGCGGAGGGGGGGGGGCTTGCCTGTGGGGCGAGGGGGGCAGTCTGCATGTGTTTGAGGGGGGGTCTGCTTTTTTGGCAGAGGGGGGGGCTATGCATTGGTTGTAGAGGGGGGCGGATAGCGTGTGCAGGGGGGGATTGCCTCGTGTGGACGGGGGGGGGGGCTCTGCCTGTGTGAGAGGGGAGGGGGGCGGCGACCTGTGTCGGAGGGGGGGATTCTGCTGTGTGCGAGGGGGGCTTGCCTGTGTGCGAGGGGGGCTCTGCATGTGGCGAGGGGGTGGGCTATTGCCGGTGTGGAGGGGGGGCTTGCCTGTGTGCGAGGGGGGGAATCTGCCCTGTGTGCGATGGGCGGGCTTGCCTGTGTGCGAGGGTGGATTCTGCCTGTGGCGAGGGGGGCTCTGCCCTGTGTGCGAGGGGGGTCCTAGCCTGTGTGAGAGGTGGGGGGGGCTCTGCCTGTGTGCGCAGGGGGGGCTCTGACTGTTTGCGAGGGGGGCTCTGACATGTGTGCGAAGGGGGGGCTCTGCAGGTGGCGAGGGGGGGCATTATTGCCTGTGTGCGGAGGGCAGGGGGGGGCTTGACCTGTGTGCGAGGGGGGGGGCTATGCCTGTGTGCGAGGGGGGGGGATCGCCTGTGTTTGCGAGGGGGGGGTCTGCATGGCTGTGTAGAGGGGGAGGGCTCGCTCGTGTTGGGGGGGGGGCTATGCCTGTGTGCGAGGGGGGGATCGCTGTGTGCGAGGGGGAGGCTCTGCCTGTGTGCGAGGGGGGACTCTGCCTGTGTGCGAGGGGGGGGCGCTGCTTGTGTGAGAGGGGGGGCTCTGAATGTGTGCGAGGGGGAGGGAGGCTATTGCCCTGCTGTCGAGGGGGGGGGGGGGACTTGCCTGCTGTGCGAGGGGGGGGGGCTATGCTTGTGTGCTGAGGGGGGGGGGGGCCTCTGCCTGTGTGGAGGGGGGGGGGCTCTGCCTGTGTTGGCGAGGGGGGGGTCTCTGCCCTGTGTGCGAGGGGGGGGGGATCTGCTGGTGTGCGAGGGGGGGCCTGACTGTGTGCGAGGGGGGGGGCTTGCCTGTTGTGCGAGGGGGGGGCTTGCCGTGTGCGAGGGGGGGCTATGCCCGTGCCGAGGGGGGCGCGCTGTGCGCGAGGGGGGGAAATGGACTGTGCGCGAGGGGGCTCTGCACTGTGCGCGAGGGGGGGCTTCCTCTGCCGTGCGCGAGGGGGGCTCCTGCACTGTGCGCGAGGGGGGTGTCTGCCTGTGCGCGAGGGGGGCTCTGCCTGTGGGAGGGCTGCGGTGCGGGGGGGGCTTGCCTGCCTGTGCGCGGAGGGGGCTCTGCCATGTACGCTGAGGGGGGGTCTCGCCTGTGTGCAGGGGAGGGGGGGCTTGCCGTGTCGAGGGGGGGCTTGCACTGGTGCGAGGAGGGGTGCGCATGGAGAGATCCCCCGTCCTTATGTAACGGGTTCCTTCAAATCCTTGCCGCGCGCCAACTCCAGAAAACAACTAAAGTTTCGGGGGTCTGCTAGCCGGGTTCAGGCGCTGCATCGAACGGGGGCAGCTGCCGTTTTCCCAAAACAGTGCTGGGCAGCCCTAAAAAATGGGGAGGTTTTCTATGCATACTTTACCTGGGGTGAATGAAGCCCACCCAAACCGCCAGCAGCTTACTTCGAAGAGGGGGCAGTGTTTGGGGGGAATCTTTGAGGGTTAAACAAATAAAAAAGAAATAAAACATCATAAGTTGCGCCAGGTGTCTCGGTATCGTGATGAAACGGAAGGTGTGAGTTCAGGTAAGTTCATCTGTATGATGTATCGCGTATTGGCTGAGTGAGAGTGTACGTACAATGTGGCAGGCGAACGGTTCACAATCCTAATCAGACTGCCAACGCCAATCTCAAAGAGCTACCAAAGGTTCAGGTTTCAGGATTATCCTGCGTAGATAGGGGCTCAACGGGGCTCAAACCACTGATTGAGCCACCGGTGATGAAGCGGGGATATCTGAAAACCTGAACCTGTTGGGAGCTCTGAGGACGGAGAGTTGGACCGCCTGATCTAAATCTTGGTTCACGGAGAACAGGGCGGCGAAGGGTGACATTTCTTTCCCCAAGGTCATGAAGAGCTGACACTGCCAGAGACTAGGTGCACCTAGTTGACGGGGGGCAGGTGGGGGTCGGGGGGGCAGTGTGGGGGGAGGTGCGGGGGTGGGCTGAGGGGGGCAAATGAGGGGCCAGTGTCGGGGAGATGGACGGGGGCATGTACGGCATGGGCGGGAGAGTGTGACGGGGGGCCCAGTGGAGGCGAAGGGGGGCGGCATGTACGGGGGGAAGGTGGGGTGTGACGGGGTCTGGGAATGTGGCGGGGGAGATTAGGGGGAAGGGGGAAGGGTGGAGGGCGGAAGGGGTGGGAAGGGGCAACGGGTGGAAGGAAGTGTAACGGAGGCGGGAGGTGGAAGGAGAAGTGGACGAGGAAGTGGAAGGGGGCAGAGGGAGGAGTGGGAAGGGGGGAAGCGGTGAAGGGGTGTGAAGGGTGGAGTGTGGGGAGTGACAGGGGGCGGGGGGACAGTGGGCGGGGGCATGTTTGCGGGGCTGGGGGCCAGTGTGGGCGGGGGCGCGTTGTGCTGTGGGGGGCATGTGTGGACATTACAACAGCACCAGGATTTGTTCTGTTACAAGTGTTGTTATTGGGGGGGTGTAAAAATACGCAGCCGGCAACTAAACGTGCCCCAAAGTTTCCCCTGTTTTGATTCCACAGTATGTCGAGTCGTCCCTCGCTAGATGAAACACGAGCGGGGCGATATTAGAGCGGATTAAATGCGTCAGGGTTTATTTTCCTGGTGATACATTGTGTTCCCCCGTGGGTACAGGAAGAGGGGCCTCCTCTGGAGACTCAAGTAAAAAGGCCATTAAATCCCATTGTGGAGGGGAGGTGGGGGTGCGGGAGCGGGGGAGGGGGGGCGGGGGTTGTGGGGGGAACCAAATTTCATTTATGGGTAAGAGCTGGAAGTCTGGTGGGCATGAAAACAGCTTGAGGAAGGTCACAAGTGACAGCTTGCTGCGGACAAACAGAGTACTTGACTTCTCAGCTTGTTGAATTTCCAAGTCGCGGGGCCATCCCCAAGGGAAAAAGCGGGGAGGGGGGGGGGGGGGGGGGGTGATCCTGTGTGCAGGAAGGGAGATCTGGAAAACTGGCCCTGCTCAAGAAAAACAGGACAGGATTTAATATACAATTGATAAATATATATATCCAAACTTACTAGACCGTCACATCAGATTAGCTGGGGGCAAATTATTCAGTCTTGCAAAATAGTTATATTAAAAAAAATAGTTAAATAAAAAATGTGACAACATCGCAGGTACTCTCTCTCCCGCTCCCTCTCATAACGTTCCACCCATCAACCTCTCTCTCCCCCCTTCTCGTGCTCCCTATCACCTCCTCTCCTCCACTCTCACTCTGCCACATAAACCTCTTCCGTCCCCCCTCTCTACCGCCAGAACACCGCTCTCCCTCGCATCTCGCTCTCTCTCTCTTGCACCTCGCTCGCTCTCGAACTCAGCTCTCCTCTCGCACATCGGCTCTCTCTCTCTTGCAACTCGCTCTCTCTCTCTCTTGCACCTCCGCTTCTCTCTCTTGCACCTAGCTCTCTCTCTCTTGCACCCGTCTCCTCGCACCTCGCTCTCTCCCCGCACCTCGCTCTCTCTGCACTCGCTCCTAGCTCTCTACTAGCTCCTCGCAACCCTCGCTCTCTCGCCAAACTAGCTCTCTCTCTCGCAACTCGCTCTCTTCTCGCAACTCGCTGCATGCTCCTCTCGCAAACTCGCGCTCTCTCTCTCGCACCTCGCTCTCCTCTCGCACCTCGCTCTCTCTCTCTTGCACCGCGCTCTCCTCTCTCCGCACCTCGATCTCTCTCTCTCGCACCTCGCTTCTCTTCTCTCGCACCTCGCTCTCTCTCTCTCGCACCTCGCTCTCTCTCTCACTCGCTCTGCACCTCGTCTCTCTCGCAACCTTCGCTTCTCTCTCTCTCGCACCTTCTCTCTCTCTCGCTCTCTCTGCTCTCGCACCTCGCTATCTCTCTCTCGCACCTTGCTCTCTCTCTCTCGCACCTCGCTCTCTCTATCTATCGCTCTACCACTCGCTCTCTCTATATCGCACTCGCTTCTCTCTATCGCACCTCGCTCTCTTTCTCTACGCACCTCGCTTCTCTTCTCTCGACTCTCTCTCGCACCTCGCTCTCTCTCTCTCTCGCACCGCTCTCTCTCGCACACCTCGCTCTCTCTCTCGCACATGCTCCTCTCTCTCTCGATCTCTCTCTCTCGCACCTCGCTCTCTCGCATCTCGCTCTCTTCTCTCGCCACCCGCTCTCTCTCGCACTCGCTCTCTCCTCTCGCACCTCGCTTCCTCTCGCACGCTCTCTCCTCTCGCACTCGCTCTCTCTAACCTCGCCTTCTTCGCACCTCGCTCTCTCTCTATCGCACTCGCCCCTCTCTCTCTCTAGCACTCTCTCTATAGCAGCTCTCTCTCTCGCACCTCGCTCTCTCTCTCTCGCACCTCGCTCTCTCTCTCTCGCACCTCGCTCTCTCTCTATCGCACCTCGCTCTCTCTCTATGCACCCTCGCTCTCTATCCCAACTCGCTCTCTTCTATGCACCTCGCTCTCTCTCTATCGCACCTCGCTCTCTCTCTGCACCTCGCTCTCTCTCTCTTGCAACCTCGCTCATCTCCTCTTTGCCCTCGCTTCTCTCTTCTTCACCTCGCTCTCTCTCGCACCTCGATCTCTCTCGCACCATCGCTCTCTCTCGCACCTCGTCTCTCTCTCGCACCTCGCCTCTCTCTCTCGCACCCGCGCTCCTCCTCTCTCCTCCCTCCCTCGCCCGCTCTCGCACTCGCTCTCTCTCTCTCGCATCCTCGTCTCTCTTAACACCCCTCGCATCCTCTTCTCTCTCGCACCTCGCTCTCTCTCGCCTCGCTCTCTCTCTCTCGCCTCGCCTCTTCTCTCTCGCCTCGCTCTCTCTCTCGCCTCGCTCTCTCTCGCCTCGCTCTCTCTCGCCTCGCTCTCTCTCTCGCCTCGCTCTCTCTCTCTCGCCTCGCTCTCTCTGCTCTCTCTGCACATTCTGCTCTTCTCTCGCACCCGCTCTCTCTCTTCTCTCACTCGCCTCTCTCTCTCGCACCTCGCTCTCTCTCTCTCTAGCACCTCGCTCTCTCTCTCTCTCGCACCTCGCTCTCCCACAATCTCTACACACTGGTACCACTGTACCAGCATTGTTTTGCCTTTGTAACCCCTGTTATATAAATGAAGCACAAAGAAAGGTTTGGGGTCCCCAAAACAATCTCTGTTAAAACAAATAGGACATCACTTAGTGGGATATAAACACCCTCTATTCTGTCGTCTACCCTGCTTTCTGCTTTGGGAAAACTCTGGGTTAGAGGAGGGTGGGGAGCGGCGTTCTCAACTCCAGTCACCTCACGACTCTCTTCCCCCCCCCCCTCCCCCACAAGTCAGGTGTTAGAGTATCCCTGCGTCAGCACAGGTGGTGCAGTCGAAGACTGAGCCACCTGTTCTGAAGCAGGGATATCATAAAACTGTACCTGTTGGAGGAGAATGCAGTCGAGGAACCCTGTGCTGGGGATACAGTCTGTCCGTCCTAGTAACGTACCTTGTTCCCCCTTTTGTGGTCAGTTCGAGCTGATGCGCCTGTGCTGGCAGTACAACCCCAAGATGAGGCCCTCGTTCCTGGAGATCATCAGCAGCATCAAAGACGAGCTGGACCCGGGCTTTCGGGGGGTGTCGTTTTTCTACAGCGAGGAGAACAAAGCCCCGGACACCGAGGAGCTAGACTGGAGGCGGAGAACATGGAGACATTCCGTTAGATCCCTCATGCAGCCTGCAGACTTCCGAGCACACCCGGGACACAAGGCGAGAACGGCCCAGGGGTGGGGTGGTCATCGGGCCAGCTTCAGCCGAGAGAGGCAGCCCATATGACACACTGAACAGGGGGCGCAAGAACGATGAGGTGCTGCCTCTTCCCCAGTCCTCGGCCTGCTGATCATGATGGGGGGTCTGACGGACGCTCGTGAAATAAGCCACCTCGTGTACCTCAGCGCGCAGGGCTCCAGGGGATGCCCACCATGCGCCCGGGAGGATCCCTTTGCTGAGGGCAAAACACAATCCATTTCCTCCTTCTGTTTGGTTGGGCTCTTCTGAAGTCTCACGCACGAGGGTGCACATTGATTTATTCAAGGACGCACCCTGGTGGATGCGTCAGAACAAGCGACTGTTCCGGACGCACGTGTGCGTGCGGCACGGTGAGTGTGCACACCTGCTTCACATCTGTACACACACACACACCACAAATTGAGGCTGAAAGCACTTCTCCCGTGCAACGTGTGGGACATGCTGGGCCTCAACATCTGCTCACAAAGCGTTGGGAAAAAGACGAATTTACAGCAATCATTGCAACCGTACACGCACCATTATTTAATGCTGCCAGTCTTTGCCAAATAGGTTTTTGTTGACGGCATGGACAGTGGAGATGTATGAAGTCTCTCTTCATATGACTGACTATGGAATTCTTTACTTTAGACTCAATTTTGTTACTATATTATTAAACTTAACAATGATTGGGTTTTTTTTTCCCCCCCAAACAGAGCAAAATTATTTTCCCTTTTTGTGTGCGCGTGCGATCAGGTTACCAGGGAGAAAAACTATATAATATTAATATTAATATAATATATATAGGAATATATAGATATATAGATATATTATATAGAAATATATATATAGATATTATATATATATATATATATATATTTATATATAAAACAAAACAAAACATTTGGAGAAAACTGGCAAAAAAATGACCGCAAACAGAAGTAATGCAGAACTTAAGGGATGGTCGGCAAAGTGAAATGCTTTCCAGGGGGATATTGGAAAACAATCAATGAATAAAAAACATGGGAAAAGATAAAGACATTGGCAGAACCAGCTCAGCAACGGGATTGTGGGTTCAGAATTTTCTTAATAGGAGTGGGGATCGTGAAATCCTGTTGTTTGAGCTGGAATGTTCCAGAACGCCTGTCCTTCCTCAGACCCCTGCAGTCTCGCGTCTCTCTGGATTTATACTTTTGAGCCCCCTACGCTTGTTTTTTCCCTCTCTCTCTCTCTCTTGCGGAAGACTTCGTTTAAAAAAAATGGTTCTTACAGTTCATGTAAGCCCGAGCATCATTACATACACGTTGTATTTTGGGTCACTTTTATAACTTTTTACGGTTCAGATATTCATCATATGTCTGTACAGAAAAAGCTGCTATATTTTTTTTCTTATCCTTTTTGTGGATTTAATCTATGGGGGAAAAAAAAAACAAACAAAAAAAAACCTTCAGGTCTACCTTCGCGTCCTCCATCGTCAACATGCGACTCTCGTCCCCATCCCTTCCTACCCTTCCGTCTCCTCATCAGCACCCTCGCCCCCATCCTCCTTACCCCGTCTCTTCCATCAGCACCCTCCCCCATCCCTCCTTACCCTTCCGTCTCCTCCATCAGCACCTCGCCCCCCCATCCCTGCTTACCCTTCCGTCTCTCCACCAAGCAACCCTCCTCGCCCCCAATCCTCCATACCCTTCCGTTCTCATCCATCAGCATGATGGAGGAGACGGAAGGGTAGGGAGGGATGGGGGCGAGGGTGCTGATGGAGGAGACGGAAGGGTAGGGAGGGATGGGGGCGAGGGTGCTGGTGGAGGAGACGGAAGGGTAAGCAGGGATGGGGGCGAGGGTGCTGATGGAGGAGACGGAAGGGTAAGGAGGGATGGGGGCGAGGGTGCTGATGGAGGAGACGGAAGGGTAGGAAGGGATGGGAGCGAGGAGTCGCATGGTGACGATGGAGGAGACGGAAGGGTAGACCTGAAGGTTTTTTTTTGTTTGTTTTTTTCCCCATAGATTAAATCCACAAAAAAGGTAAAGAAAAAAAAATATAGCAGCTTTTTCTGTACAGACATATAGATGAATATCTGAACCGTAAAAAAGTTATAAAAGTGACCCAAAATACAACGTGTATGTAAATGATGCTCGGGCGCTTACATTGAACTGTAAGAACCATTTTTTTTTAACGAAGTCTTCGCAAGAGAGAGAGAGAGAGAGGAAAAAAAAGCGTAGGGGGCTCAAAAGTATAAATCCAGAGAGACGCGGAGACTGCAGGGGTCTGGAGGAAGGACAGGCGTTCTGGAACATTCCAGCTCAAAACAAACAGGATTTCACGATCCCCACTCCGGATTAAGAAAATTCTGAACCCACAATCCCGTTGCTGAGCTGGTTCTGCCAATGTCTTTATCTTTCCCATGTTTTTATTCTCATTGATTGTTTTCCAATATCCCCCTGGAAAGCAGTTCACTTTGCCGAACATCCCTTAAGTTCTGGCATACTTCTGTTTTTCGGATCATTTTTATATTGGCCATTTTCCTTTCTCCCAAGTTTTGTTTTGTTTTATTATATATATAATAATATATATAGTATACTATATCTATATTATCTATATATATATATATATATATATAGTAGTATGATGATAATATTCCATCTATATATATATATATATATATATATATATATATATATAGTTTTATCTCCCTGGTAACCTGATCGCACGCGCACACAAAAAAAAAGGGAAAATAATTTTGCTCTGTTTGGGGGGGAAAAAAAAGAACCCAATCATGTTAAGTTTAATAATATATAGTAACCAAAAATTGAGTCTAAAGTAAAGAATTCATAGTCCAGTCATATGAAGAGAGACTTCATACATCTCCACTGTCCATGCCGTCAACAAAAACCTATTTGGCAAAGACTGGCAGCATTAAATAATGGTGCGTGTACGGTTGCAATGGAATTGCTGTAAATTCGTCTTTTTCCCCAACGCGTTTGTGAGCAGATGTTGAGGCCAGCTATGCCCACACGTTGCACGGGAGAAGTGCTTTCAGCCTCAATTTGTGTGTGTGTGTGTGTACAGATGTGAAGCAGGTGCACACTCACCGTGCCGCACGCACACGTGCGTCCGGAACAGTCGCTGGTCTGACGCACTCCACCAGGGTGCGTCCTTGAATAAAATCAAGTGCACCGGCGTGCGTGAGGACTTCAGAAGGAGCCCAAAGCCAAACAGAAGGAGGAAATGGATTAGTGTTTGCCCTCAAGCAAAGGGATCCTCCCGGGCGCAGTGGTGGCAGGCCCTGGAGCCCTGCGCGCTGAGGTACACGAGGTGGCTTATTTCACGAGCGTCCGTCAGACCCCCCATCAGGATCAGCAGGCCGAGGACTGGGGAAGAGGCAGCGACCTCTCGTTCTTGCGGCCCCCGTTCATGTGTGCATATGGCTGCCTCTCGTCGAAGCTGGCCCGGAGGACCACCACCCCTGGGCCGTTCTCGGCCTTGTGTCCCGGGTGGTGCTCGGAAGTCTGCAGGCTGCATGAGGGATCTAACGGAATGTTCTCCATGTTCTCCGCCTCCAGGTCTAGCTCCTCGGTGTCCGGGGGCTTGTTCTCCTCGCTGTAGAAAAACGACACCTCCCGAAAGCCCGGGTCCAGCTCGTCTTTGATGCTGCTGATGATCTCCAGGAACGAGGGCCTCATCTTGGGGTTGTACTGCCAGCACAGGCGCATCAGCTCGAAACTGAGACACAAAAGGGGGAACAAGGTACGTTACTAGGACGGGACAGACTGTATCCTCCAGCACAGGGGTTCCTCGACTGCATTCCTCCCAACAGGTACAGTTTTCATGATATCCCTGCTTCAGAACAGGTGGCTCAGTCGTCGACTGCACCACCTGTGCTGAAGCAGGGATATCCTGAACACCTGACTTGTGGGGAGGGGGGGGGGGGGAAGAGTCGTGAGGACTGGAGTTGAGAACGCCTGCTCCAACACCCTCCTCTAACCCAGAGTTTCCCAAAGCAGAAAGCAGGGTATAGAGCGACAGATAGAGGGGGGTTTATATCCCACTAAGTGGATGTCCTATTGTTTTAACAGAGATTGTTTTTGGGGACCCCAAACCTTTCTTTGTGCTTCATTTATATAACAGGGGTTACAAAGGCAAAACAAATGCTGGTACAGTGGTACCAGTGTGTAGAGATTGTGGGGAGAGCGAGGTGCGAGAGAGAGAGAGAGCGAGGTGCGAGAGAGAGAGAGAGCGAGGTGCGAGAGAGAGAGAGAGCGAGGTGCGAGAGAGAGAGAGAGCGAGGTGCGAGAGAGAGAGAGAGCGAGGTGCGAGAGAGATAGAGGCGAGGTGCGAAGAAGAGAGACGAGGTGCGGAGAGAGCAGAGCAGATGAGTGCGAGAGAGAAGAGCGAGGCGAGAGAGAGAGTGTAGAGAGCGAGGGCGAGAGGAGAGAGCGAGTGCGAGAGCGGTGCGAGGGAGGGAGGCAGAGAGGTGAGAGAGGGGTGCAGAGAGAGAGCAGAGGCGAGGTGCAGAGAGAGAGACGAGGTGCGAGAGAGAGCGAGGTGCGAGAGAGACGAGGTGCGAGAGAGAGCGAGGTGAGAAGAGAGAAGCGAGGTGCGCTGAGGATGAGAGCGAGGTTGCAAGAGAGAGAGAGCGAGGTGCAGAGAGAGAGCGAGGTGCGATAGAGAGAGAGCGAGGTGCAAGAAGAGAGCGAGTTGGCGATAGAGAGGAGTCAGAGAGAGAGCGAGGTGCGATAGAGAGAGAGCGAGGTGCGATAGAGAGAGAGCGAGGTGCGATAGAGAGAGAGCGAGGTGCGATAGAGAGAGATGCTATGAGAGTGCGAGAGAGAGAGAGGCGAGTGCGAGAGAGAGAGAGCGAGGTGCGAGAGAAGGCGAGGTGAGAGAGAGCGAGTGCAGAGAGGAGAGAGCGTGCGAGAGGAGCGAGGTGCGAGAGAGAGAGGAGGCGGAGAGAGAGGCGGGTGGCGAGAGAAGAGAGCGAGTGCGAGAGAGCAGAGGTGCGAGAGAGAGAGAGAGAGAGAGAGAGCAGTGCGAGAGAGAGAGCGAGGTGTGCGAGAGAGAGCGGGTGCGAGAGAGAGAGAGAGCGAGGTGCGGAGAGAAGCGAGGGCGATAGAGAAGAGAAGCGAGTGCAGAGAGAAGAGAGCGAGGTGCGATAGAGAGAAGCGAGGTGCGATAGAGAGAGAGCGAGAGAGTAGAGCGATAGAAGAGAGAGCGAGGTGCGAGAGAGAGAGAGCAAGGTGCGAGAGAGAGATGAGCGAGGTGCGAGAGCAGAGAGAGCGAGGCAGAGAGATAGGTGCGAGAGAGAGAAGCGAGTGCGAGAGGAGAGCGAGTGCGAGAGGAGTAGAGAGGACGAGGTGCGAGAGAGAGAGAGCGAGGTGCGAGAGAAGAGAAGCGAGGTGCGAGAGAGAGAGATGCGAGGTGCGGAGAGAGGAGAGCGGTGCAAGAGAGAGAGAGCGAGGTGCGAGAGGAGAGCGAGGTGCGAGAGAGAGAGCAGCGAGTTGCGAGAGAGAGCGGAGAGCGAGTTGCGAGAGAGAGAGCGAGTTGCGAGAGAGAGAGCGAGTTGCGAGAGAGCGAGGGTGCGAGGATAAGAGAGCAGAGTGCGAGATAGAGAGAGCGAGGTGCGAGAGAGAGCGAGGTGCGAGAGAGCGGTGCAAGAGAGAGAGAGCAGGTGCAAGAGAGAGATAGCGGAGGTGCAAGAGAGATAGAGAGCGAGGTGCAAGAGAGAGAGAGCGCGAGTGCGTAGAGGAGAGCAGGTTCGAGAGAGAGCGAGGTTCAAGAGAGATAGAGCGAGATGCGAAGGGAGAGAGGTGATGGGAGGAGAGGGGGGAGCGGAGAGAGGTTATGTGGAGAGTGAGAGGGAGGAAGAGAGGTGATGGGAGAGCGAGAGGGGGGAGAAGAGAGGTGATGGGGGACGTTAAGAGGGAGCGGGAGAGAGAACCTGCGATGTTGTCATATTTTTATTTAACTATTTTTTTTAATAGTAACTATTTTTGCAGACTGAATAATTGGCCCCCAAGCTAATCTGAGTGTGACGGTCTAGTATTTTGGATATATATATTTATCAATTTGTATATTAAATGCCTGTCCTGTTTTTTCTTGAGCAGGCCAGTTTTCAGATCTCCCTTCCTGCACACAGGTTCACCCCCCCCCCCCCCCCCCCCCCCCGCTTTATCCCTTGTTGGCGGGCCCCGCGCTGGGGAAATTAGACAAAGCTGAGAAGTCAGACGTCTGTTGTCCGCGCAAGCTGTCACTTGGACCTTCCTAACTTTTCATGCCCACCAGACTTCCAGCTCTTACCATAAATGGAAATTTGGTTCCCCCCACAACCCCCCTCGCCCCCCCCCCCCCGCCCGCCCCCCCCTCCCCTTCCACAGGGATTTAATGGCCTGTTTACTGAGTCTCCAGGAGGAGGCCTCTCCTGTACCCACGGGGGAAACAATGTTATCACCAGGAAAATAAACCCTGACGCAATTTATTCCCCAATATCCCCCGCTCCTGTTTCTAGCAGAGGGACGACTCGGACATATGTTATCAACAACAGGGGAATAACGTTGGGGCAGTTATAGTGCCGGCTGCGTATTTTTACCCCCCCCAATAACAACACTTGTAACACGCACAAATCTCTGGGCTGTTGTAATGTCACACACTGCCCCGCCCGCCAAAACGCCGCCCCCGCCCCAACACTGGCCCCCGCCCCCTCAACACTGTCCCCCGCCCACTGTCCCCCGCCCCCTGTTCCCCACTTCCCCACTTCCCCTTCACCCTTCCTCCCCCCCCTCCCCCCTCCACCTGTCCATCCGTCCTAACTTGCCCCCGTCCCCTGCCCCCCCTCCGCCCCCCCTCCCCCTCCCACACTCCCCGCATCCCAACCCCGTCACACTCCCCCGCCACACTGCCCCCCGTCACACTGCCCCCCCCTCCCCCCACTGCCCCCCGTCACACTGCCCCCGCCACACTGCCCCCGTCACACTGCCCCCGTCACACTGCCCCCGTCACACTGCCCCCGCCACACTGCCCCCCCCCTCAGCCACCCCCCCGCACACTCCCCCCACACTGCCCCCCCGTCACACTGCCCCCGCCAACACTGCCCCCCGTCACTAGGTGACCTAGCTCTGCAGTGTCAGCTCTTCATGACCTTGGGGAAAGAAGTGTCACCTTCGCTCGCCCTGTGTCTCAGGAACCAAGATTTAGATCAGGGGCGGCCAACTCCAGTCCTCAAGCTACCAACAGGTCAGGTTTTCAGGATATCCCTGCTTCAGCACAGGTGGCTCAATCAGTGGTTTGAGCCCGATTGAGCCCCCTATGCTGACGCAGGGATATCCTGAAAACCTGACCTGTTGGTAGCTCTTGAGGATTGGCGTTGGCCAGTCCTGATTAGGATTGTGAACTCGTTCTGCCTGCCACATTGTACGTACACTCTCAGCCCAATATACCGGATACATCATACAGATGACGTTAGCCTGAATCACACACTTCCGTTTCACCGAGACACCCTGGCGCACTTATGAGTTTTATTTCTTTTTATTTGTTTAACCCCGTCAAAGATTCCCCAAAACATCTGCCCCTCTCGAAGTAAAGTGCTGGCGTTTTGGGGGCTCATTCACCCCAAGGTAAAGTATGCAGAACTCATTTTTTAGGCTGCCCAGCTGTTTGGGAAAACGGCAGCTGCCCCGTTCGAGCAGCGCCTGACGCCGGCTAGCGAGACCCCGAAACTTTAGTTGTTTCTGGGAGTTGCGCGCGGCAAGGATTTGGAAGGAACCCGTTACAGAAGGACGGGGACTCTGCCCAGCGTCACCCCTCGCACACAGGCAGAGCCCCCCCATCGACACAGGCAGAGCCCCCCCCCGCACACAGGCAGAGACCCCCCCTCGCGTACAGCAGAGCCCCCCCGCGCACAGGCAGAAAGCCCCCCTCGCGCACCGCAAGCCCTCCGCACAGGCAGAGCCCCCCTCGCGCACAGGCAACCCCCCCTCGCGCACAGGCAGGAGCCCCCCCTCGCGCACAGGCAGAGGAAGCCCCCCCTCGCGCACAGGCAGAGCCCCCTCGCGCACAGTCCATTCCCCCCCTCGCGCACAGCAGGCCCCCCTCGGCACAGGGCAAGCCCCCCCTCGCACACAGGCAGAGCCCCCCCCTCGCACAACAGGCAAGCCCCCCCCCTCGCACACAGCAGGCCCCCCCTCGCACACAGGCAGATCCCCCCCTCGCACACAGGGCAGAGCCCCCCCCTCGCCAACACAGGCAGAGCCCCCCCCACCTCCACACAGGCAGAGCCCCCCCCCCCCTCAGCACACAAGCATAGCCCCCCCCCCTCGCACACAGGCAGAGTCCCCCCCCTCGACACAGGCAAAGCCTCCCTCCCCGCACACACAGAGCCCCCCCTCTCACACAAGCAGGCCCCCCCCTCGCACACAGGCAGAGTCCCCCCTCGCACACAGGCAGAGCCTCCCCCTCGCACACAGGCAGAGCCCCCCTCGCACACAGCATAGCCCCCCCCCCCACGGCAGAGCCCTCCCTCACAACAGCAGCAGACCCCCCCCTCGCAAACACAGGCAGACGCCCCCCCCTCGCACACAGGCAAGCCCCCCCCCTCGCACACAGGCAAGCCCCCCCCTGCTGCACACAGGCATAGCCCCCCCTCGCCACCGCAGAGCCCCCCCTCGCACACAGCAGAGCCCCCCTCGCAAACAGCAGAGCCCCCCCTCGCACACAGGCAGAGCCCCCCCCCCTCCCACAGGCAGGACCCCCCTCGACACAGGGCAGAGCCCCCCTCGCACACAGGCAGAGATCCACCCTCGCACACAGGCAAGCCCGCCCATCGCACACAGGGCAGATCCTCCCCCCCCCTCGCACACAGGCAGAAGCCCCCCCTCCACACCGGCAAGCCACCCCTCGCACACAGTGCAGAGCCCCCCTCGCACACAGGCAAGCCCCCCTCGCCACACAGGCCAGAATCCCCCCCCTCGACACAGGCGCCGCCCCCCTCCCCTCACACAGGCAGAGCCCCCCCCCCCGTCCACACGAGCAGATCCCCCCCTGCACACAGGCAGAGCCGCCCCCCTCGACACAGGCCAAGAGCCCCCCCTCGCCAAAAAGCAGACCCCCCCCACACAGCAGAGCCCCCCTCGCCACAGGCAAGCCCCCCTCCGCACACGGCAGAGCCCCCTCGCACACAGGCAGAAGCCCCCCCGCACACAGTGCAGAGCCCCCCTGCGCACACAGGCAGAGCCCCCCCTCGCACACAGGCAGAGCCCCCCCTCGCACACAGGCAGAGCCCCCCTCGCACACAGGCAGAGCCCCCCTCGCAGGCCTCCTTAGTAACTTCCAGTAATTCTCATCTTTCAATCACACGGAGCAAAAAACAAACAAACATGTTTTGCAGGCGGCTAATAAACCTTCTCCTGGGGCTGTGTGTCTGAGCTCCAGCAATGGCTGTGTGACTGAGGGGGGGGGAGAGATGTGAGGGGAGAAAGTGAAAGGGGGGTAAGAGGGAGTAGGGAGGTGAGATGGAAGGGGGAGAGATGTGGGTGTAGGGGGGGATGTGAAGGGTGGAAAGATTGTGAGGGAGGGGGGGAATGTGAAGGGGGGAAGAGATGTAAGGAGGGGAGAATGTGAAGGGGGGATATAAGGTAAGGGGAAAGAGCTTGAGGAGTGGAGAATAGTGAGGGAGGGGGGAATAGATGTTGAAGTTGTGCCTTGATGTGAATTTGAAGTTAGGGGGTGTGTGTGACTGGTCTGTGTGGGTTTTGGGGACAGATAACGTGAATCCCTAACTCTCCCCCAAGCGAGCTGAACCTGTTCACTTTATACATGCCGTGTCCGTCCCAGAACAGCCGGCATATTACATACACTTACTATAACCCATTGGGAGAGACACAAGTCACACCGCTGCACCTATACATATACAATACACCTGCACCTATACATCCTCCCCGTTATCTGTCACTAGGAACAAGGATCCCAAACGTAGGAAACAGACACAGCAAAGGAAAAAGGGTACCCTAGTTTCAGCACCAGCGGCTCAGTCAAAGAAGGGACTGATTGCTCCACCTGTGCCGAAGCAGAGACCGATTGAGCCACCTGTGCTGAAGCAGGGATATTCTGAAAACCTGGCCTGTTGGGTTGTCTCGAGGACTGGAGCAGAGCACCGCTGCTCTAAATGAAAGGATGGCACTACCAGCCCAGCCATTTTACTCTATTTGTAGGTAGTCTATCTCGTTTTAATCAATGAATCGGGGTTTCCCGGGGAGAGGGCTGGAAAATGATGCCACGAGCCACTTAAATGGTTAGAAAGTAGTTTCCTCCTCGCAATTCTTCCTTCTCTGCTGCAGCATGGCGCCGATACAGACTAGCAACCAGATAATCATTATTCATTTATTATGCTGAGCCCTATCCTCCCAGTATGGGTTAATGCAGTGGTGCGCAAACTGAGGGGCGCAAGGGATTTTCTAGGGGGGACGCGGCGGTTGCAGAGACCCCGCGCGCTTTGCCAAGGCATTTAAATGAAATGCCGGGGGAGGCGTGAGGCCTTTGTAACTCCCTTACCTGCTCTCAGCCGGCTCTTCGGTGACGCGTCGCCATGACAACGCGGCGTCAAATTACGCCTCCGGGTAAAATGCCACATGACGCCGCCGAAGCCCGGGAGCAGGTAAGGAGGGGGGCGCGAGCAGGGAGGGTGCGCAGGCAGTGGGGCGCGAACTGAAAACTTTGCGCAACCCTGGGTTAAGGCAATAATTCCCAACAAGGGGTTCAGAAACCATTTGGGGGTGTGTGAGGTGTCTCCAAGGGGTTCGCCCGCCCCCAAAAAATATATAATGGCAGATTCCAGGCAACGTAGCAGATTCAGGACAAAGTTCATAAAACAAATATGTCAAAGTTGAAGAGAACGTTACATGGTGATTTAAAAATTAGCACTTCTCTCAGTTTATTTATGCAAACAGCTTGCCAAATTTCGCCTCCATTTACCAAAATCTGGAGACTGTTTCGTTAAATATTGGCAGATGTTGGTATCACGGCGCTGTGGTGATTTTTGGTGCAGTCTCATAACTTTGCCTTGCCACAAAATTCGCCAAACAAATCTCTATGATCTACGGCTGTGATTATACAGGAACAATAGCAGCGCACATACCTGCGCGCGCGCCGCGTGGAGCTGCAGGGCGGCTGTCTCCTGGCGCGATCTGCAGGTTTGTTCTTGGCTGGCGACGGCCGCGTCACGTGAGCGGTTCCAGCCAATGAGGGCGACCCGCTCACGGCCACGCCTCCATGCCTGCTTTCCACAGGCTCCCAGGCATAATCCCTATGCTGCTCGGCGGCAGCGCTGGGTGATGTCACAGAATAGCGCTGACGCCTCGCAGCATTTGGTATAATTGAGCCCTAAGCCGCAGCGTGTTTATTAGAAGAGGCTGCACAATGCAATGTGCAATACAGCGCCACGGGCTGCAGCCACGGAGGTCTTGTACTATACAGCTGACACTCCCTCCCCTCCCCCCTCCATGCGCTGGTGCCACTGGTCAGGTGTGTGCGGATCCGACACGGGGAAAAAAACAAACAAGAAGCTACGTACAGCATGTCGGGGCAGTTATCGGGTTTCTCCAGGAGTCCTCCCTCCATCACGAACCGGAGGACCTGCTCGTTGGACATCCCCTGGTAAGGCTGCTCCGCCAGCGTGGCGATCTCCCACAGAACCACGCCGAACGACCTGCGCGCAGAGGAGAGAGGAAGGAGAAGGCACACAACTTAAAAGGGGACTATCCCAGCCAGCACACGGAGAAAAGGAAATTCTAGACAAACCGTTTAAAGCTGCAGCAATATACAACGTGTTCAGTTCTATACTATGAGAAAATACTTGTAGCATTTTTTTTAAACAACTCTGAATGACAATTTTAATGTACTATAATGTAACAAGCATTTTTTGTTTCTATAGCAACCATTAAAAAAGTTACATCCCCTTCCTCTTCTGAAACGGGCTCTGACACCCCTTTTTGAGCCCCGCCCTCTCTCTAGCAGTGCACCAATTGTATCTAGTGACTGCCTGGTCACATGATCTTCCCCACAGAACTTTGCATCTTTGGACCGCTTCTGCTGCACTGAATCGTCAGCGATCAATCACAGAAGAATGGATCAATCACAGGAGAACGGATCGATCGGTAACTTAGCTAATTACTTATTGTGTGGATTGCACATATTAAACGGGGAAAAAAATTAAACAGCCCCTTGGACCGCAGCTTTAAAAGCAACTTAATCCTTTCGCTGCCGGATGTGTCCGCAACGCGTTGTCCAGCGCTAATAATGTGAAATGTTTTCTTAACAAAAAACATCAATTTAAATATTTATATCTTTCGTGCTTTTAATAAAAACAAAACCAACAATTTTTTTTCTTCTTTTTAGCAAAATAGATTGCAGCTGTTTCCTTTCACATGCGAGACGGAGGGACGGTGGGAGGCGCCGGTGGGAGGCGTTTGAGCGGTGGGCGGGAAGGCCAGATCTCGCTCTCCATGCACTGTAGAAAAGAGCTCGAGAAATGTACAATCCGGGAAATCAGCGTGGATATTAAAAAAAAAATTAAAACAAATTTATTTGGCCATCTTCAACCACTGAAATTAGGGGGTGAGGGGGGGGAGGGGATCGACTCCTGTCCTCAAGACCTCCCCCCTCCCCCCCACAACAGGTCAGGTTTTCAGGATATCCCTGCTTCAGCACATGTGGCTCAATCAGTGGCTCAGTCTTCTACTGCACCATCTGTGCTGAAGCTGGGATATCTTGAAAACCTGACCTGTTTGGGGGGCCGTGGGGGGGCCTTGAGAACTGAAGTTGAGCCCCCCCCGACTTGAACTCCTAGGCGTTTCACACCCCACGGCGCATTGTCACGGAATATACACGTACCCAACAACGCAGTCTAATAACGCCCTTCAAAAGTGTCAATAAATATCAGCTGTTCATAAAACATGCAACAAAGTGTCAGAGTGTATTCACATGCAAATGTTTAGTGCTGGTTCCCGTCTCTATAGCAGGGGTGCGCAAACTGGGGGGAATGAGATTCACTGCAGGGGGGCGCGGGGTTTACAAAGGCCCGGAGCGCTTCCCAAAGGCACTTAAGTGGGCCTCTGTAACCTGAACTTACCTTGCTTCTGTAGACGCGTCACCATGGCGTCAAATGACGCCGCGAGGTCATGTGACGGCACCAGCAAGTTAAGAGGCTGGGGGCTCGCAGGGAGGGGAACAGCCGGCAGTGGTGCGCAGGGAAAAAAAGATTGCGCCTCCCTGCTCTATAGTTTAAGCTCTCAGGGCCTCATTACCTTTTCTATCCGCTCGCGCTCGTGTCCCTGCTGTTTGTAACACCACCCTGCTGCCCCACTGCACCGCGATGCCGAATATGTTGGCACTTGACAAATAAACGAATAATACATAGGTAAAGATCACAGATTACAGATGCGCTGTGATATCACAGAACAGAGAGGCGCTAAAGGAAGCCGAGGCCCTCCCTGCTTTACAGGTGACACCGTTTACAAATACTCGCGCATGCAAATGCAAGCTGGGATCGGCCAGACAGTGAGAAATATGCAGAAATTTCAGGGCCCCGGGGGGGGGGGGGAAGTTGAACTTGCTGAACTTTGGCAGCAAGAAGGGGGTTGATCTTCCTCCTTGCTGTCCCCCCCCAATGTACGTGGGAAATGGGCACATCTTTTACACCTGGAGCAGCCACTAAATTCCACGCCGTCTCTTCTAAGGAAAGGTATTTTTAGGAAGTGGCCGGGTGTCTCCCGGAGACGTCGATGTGTGCACAGAGAGTGTCGCATGCGTACGTGCGCACCCCGAATCTAACAACGTTTGCACTCTTCTGAGGATTCACTTGGGCCCGGGGGATTACACGGTGACCATGTTCTTTGTTATGTGGAATTTGGATTTCGATCAAACAATATATAACTGGTTTGGAATGTTTGCTTTTTGTTTTTAAAGGACCCGGGCGGAGAACGCAGACTTCGCAGGTTGTTGAACAAGCACACTTGGGGTATCGTTAGCAGCGGGTGCTGAAACCGATTTGGGGTACAGTGTATCCACTACTATATTTAAAAGAAACTAGTGTATCAACGCCTCTCTTGCTGCACATCTAGCTCCTTCTTTAAAGGAAAAAAAGGGAGTTTATTTCACAGACACCTCCTCTTCTGTTAGCGTATAAACTCTGTACAAACATTTTTAAAAAAAATGCCTAATTACCCCACCGTGTGACACTTCCATACTTTTTTTTCCCCCCGCGGCTAAGAACGCAGTGAAATCGACCGCCAAACGCAACACACGAAACGATCGGCGCTACTTACCAGACATCGGAGTTAGTGGTGAAAACGCCGTCCTTGAGAGACTCTGGAGACATCCAGCGCACAGGGAGGAGTCCCTTCCCTCCCTTCCTGTAATAGTCCGTTTCATAGATGTCTCTGGTCATCCCAAAGTCTAGAGGGCAGCGAAGAGAAAGAAAAATGCCTGCACGGTCAGATGCAACCGAAGCACAAACCGGGGAGGGCTCTTCAACTGGCGGTCTGCGCCCAAATGGCGCCCGTAAGGGGCCCTGCTGTGGCATTTAGGCTTTCTGCTAATTCCCTAATAGTTCCTAAACGCAGTATTTCACACAAACTGGCGTGTAAATTAAGTTAATGTAAATATACATGATACAGATGTTATAAATACTGGCAACATGTTATAATATAATAATGTTCAAGTCTTTAAAGCTGCAGCCCAAGCAATATCCTACCTGTGTTTTATATATAATAAATCTGTTCTGTACTATGAGAAAATACTTGTAGCATTTTTTTTTAAACCACTCTGAATGACATTTTTAATGTATGATAATGTAACAAGCCTTTTTTGTTTCTATAGCAACCATTTACAAAAGTCACAGATACTGAGTCAATACTCCTCTGCAGACATTTAGTGAACCCCTGAGCCGAATCTTCGCCGATCGATCACAGGAGAATGGATCGATCAGCAACTCAGCTAATTACTCATTGTGTGGGTTGTATTGATGCACATATTAAAGGGGGGGAAATAATAACAAAAACACGTCAGCTTGGACTGCGGCTGTAAAAGGATCTGCACATTACAATAAGCTTGTGGCCGCCTGAGCCTACAGGTTTCCTAATCTGCTCCCTTTGGGGTCCCCCCGTGAAGAGTTCTGAAATAGGGTCAGGTGGTTTACCGCAGATAATGGGCAAGCTGGTTGGGCCAACCGGTTCTGATCTGCGGTCCGTTCTAGGTCTCCATATTAATGCATTGCAGCCCCCTCTGGCAGCAAAGAGGTTAATATAGGTAATGTTTTCGTATTCTTGGCGTGCCGATCACATGCATTTCACCCCTCTCAGTAATGTAACCCTTCGCTGCCCGGAAAGCACCAGATATTGGTGCGCCCGCACCATTGTATTTCCCAGTAATCTGGTGGCGAGCGCGGTTGGGAAGTGACGGTAGGAGCGGGAAGGCGGCCGCCTACTGTCCGTTTGTACCATCGGCGAACCTGGGGCTGGACTCACCTCCGATTTTGACGGTGAAATCCTCGGCCACCATGCAGTTCCTCGCCGCGAGGTCTCGGTGAACGAACTTGTTCGCGTTGAGATAAGACATGCCGTCCGCAATCTCGCCTGCCATCTGGATCATCTTTTTGAGGGACGGAGGGGGGAGCTGCCCGGGGTTATTCTGAAATATAAAAAAAGGGGACGGTTGTGAGGGAGATGGAGGTGCTGCCTTGTGGATGCTGATCTCTGAAGTGGGAAACATCCAGACCTGGACCAACTACCATCCTAATAACTAAAAAAAACAAACCCCAAAATATAATAATAATGGAATTTGCAACATGTTGCCGAAAGGATCTAGCACACATCCTGCCAGCGACAATATAGTGTTTAATCCAGCAATGGCGCCTTGTACTTTGATTTCCACGAAGTGTTAAAAAAAATAAATATATATAAATAATTTTTTTTTTAAAAAAACTACTTCTGTTTTCATGTTATGGAAAGTGATCGTTTTTGCCATTTCTTAATTACACAATTTCTAAAATAAATGTGTGGAGGTATCTGTACCGTGTTAGCCGAGCTTAATAATCAAAAACAGATTGTCGATACCGTTCTGTGGCAAACAAAATGCTTTTATTTGTGCGAACCTTCGAGACACACTGACCTCTTCTTCCGGCGATGTTACAATTGACAATTGTAACACCGCCCGAAGAAGAGATTATTGTATATCGAAAGTTCACACAAATAAAAGCATTTCGTTAGCCACAGAACGGTATCGACAATCTGTTTTTGATTGTAAAATAAATGTTAATTATATATATTGTACACACACAGTAAGGAGAGGGACACGTGTATGTATATATGTGTGTGCGTATGTATATTTATATTTATCAGGAGTATGTAGGTCTGAAACTTCGCTTTTATAATATCTTTGCAACTGATGGATTTAATCTTTCATTTTGTATCTATACAAGTGTGGCGGATCCCGATATTTTCACTGTATATTTATTATCACACACACACTATATAATCGTATACATAGTGTAAAACACATTGTGTATTAAAAATAAAATGAAACAAAAAGAAACAGTGTCCCCTAAATAAAAGAAAAGCGCAAGGCAGGAGACTTCCAGCAGCTGCAGAACTGATCACACGAGACAGGCAAGTTACTTTTTTTAAAGAAATCAGGGCTTGTTGGATGAAACTTGTCATTATATTGACCAAAGTGTCTACTTAGTGGGAAGATCACATGCTCGGTACTTAGCCACATCAAGTTACTGTACACAGAGAGAGACCAATTAGGGCTGTCTCATCCTGGGGCGGCTATTCTGAGTAGCAAGAAGAAGAAAAAAGGACTTAAGTTCTATTCAATGTTTTTTCTGTACCTAAGAAAACACGCTGTGCGTCTTACTTCCTGCGCAGGGATCACACATCGCAATCTCCGAGGGGGTACACTCTGTGCGTCTTCACTTCCGGCGCAGGGATCACAACAAACATCGGGTCGCATCTCACTCAGGGGTACTTGTTGCGTCTTCTCCTGCGGGCATGGATGTTTATCCCAACAAGGGGAAACAAAGAAACCCCACCGCACCCAAGCAAGCAGTCTCGCCTCGTCCTTTTTTTACCTTTTACTTCTTTCCGTTTGCTTACATTGATTCTCAGTTGTACTCGCCTTTCTCACCCATGAGAAGGGGTACGCCATGCATCCCTAGCTATCAGGGATTCTCCAATCTCAAGCAGCAGGGTGGGTCACTGTCGTCTTCCGTCCTTGCTCGACCGGATCACACAATCTCAATCCAGGTAACACTGGTGCGTCTTACTCTTACTTCCTTCTACTTACTTCCTGCGCAGGAATCACACAAGAATTCGCAATCTGGCAGGGGTACTACAAAAACTGTGCGTCTTAACTACTTTTTACTTCTTATACTTCCACTTATTCCTGCTCATAATTTATCACATACACGCTACTCATCCACACAGGATTCTCTCATGCTCAGGGGTACCCCGTGTGCGTCTTACTTCTTCCTGCGCAGGGAGGATCACAACATCGGCAATCCTCCAGGGGTAAAACACTTTTCTTCTTCCTCCTTCGGCATTTGGTGATGGATTTATCTTACCGCAGACCCCCTCCTACCCCCTCTCCTTCAGGGGTACACTGTGCGTCTCCTTCGCAGGATCAACATCGCAATAAAATCCATCCCTCGCATACTCCTTCCACCTTTTGAGCCGCTTTGTGTTCTTCCTTCCACCCTTTCTCCCCCCGAAGGAGCTGTCTGGACGTCCCAGCCGGCCAGGGTCATAGGATCTGGGTCCCTCCGCACGTCAAGGGGGCCTATCTCGAGCTTCGCTACGCGGAATACCAGGGCCGACTTTTTTCTCTGCGCAGGAGCCTTTTTTTGTCTTCTGGGAGGTGCTTTCCTGCACGCCTTTTCGGTTTTGTGCGCGCAGTGTCCGCAGAAGTAGTGCTCGCCCCCAGGGCAGACCCGCTTGGTGGAGGGGGGGGGTCGTGCTCGCCGGGGGCGTCTGTGCTCGGTCTTTACACAGATCTCAAGAGGGGTACACTTGTTCGCGTCTTAACTCTTCTCTTACTTCTTATCTTACTTTACTCTTTACTATCCTCCTGCGCATTGATGGTTTATCCCCCCCCAAGACTACATCCCTCATGCCGCCTAATCTCCTTTGTGTGACCACTGTTTCGTTTCTGTCCTTGCGCATGGAGTTCCTTTGATTTGTTACTACTACTTACTTTACTCTTTACATTTCGCTTACCTAACATAACTTTACTTCTTACTCTACTAAATCATTACTCTACACTTTTCCTGGTCTTACTCCCTCCTTCGCAATTAATGGAGTTGTTACTCCAAACCGCCATCGCCGTCCAATATTCCCCCTCACACAGCTTGCTCACGAGTCCCAGATAAAGGAGCCCAGCAGTTGGGGAATCCCGGATCCGTACGGGGTTAGTGGAGACGACGTCGCCGACCCTCTGTTTTTGCGGGCGGAGCTGAGTATAATGAAACAGCCCCTATGAAGGGGCGTCACGTAAAGCTGCGGGTTAGGGTGGGGATGGCTCGGCCGGCCGTGGATGGCTAGTAAGGCGTTTATGATGGAGATTGAGGGCGAGGGGCTATAGTTGGAGCTTGCGATTGCCAAAGGAATTTGGGTTTGGGGGTTCTTGCCGTGGGCTTCATGATCAACGAGTGATGGCGCTTCGTTGGCGTCCTTCCTCAGTCTCTTTTCTCCGCCATAGGATATTAGCCGACTCCTCAAGGAATCTCAGGGTACACTGTGCGTCTTACTTCCTGCCGCGGATCACACATCGCAATCTCAGGGTACCTTGCGTCTTACTTCCTGCGCAGGGATCACACACGCGCAATCTCGGGTACACTGTGCGTCTTACTTCCTCGGCAGGATCACACATCGCAATCTCAGGGGTACACTGTGCGTCTTACTTCCTGCGCAGGGATCACACATCGCAATCTCAGGGGTACACTGTGCGTCTTCCTGCGCAGGGATCACACATCGCAATCTCAGGGGTACACTGTGCGTCTTCCTGCGCAGGAATCACACATCGCATCTCAGGGTCCACTGTGCGTCTTCCTGCACAGGGATCACACATCGCAATCTCAGGGGTACACTGTGCGTCTTACTTCCTGCGCAGGGATCACACATCGCAATCTCAGGGGTACACTGTGCGTCTTACTTCCTGCGCAGGGATCACACATCACAATCTCAGGGGTACACTGTGCGTCTTCCTGCACAGGGATCACACATCGCAATCTCAGGGGTACACTGTGCGCTCCTTCCGCAGGGATCACACATCGCAATCTCAGGGGTACACTGTGCGTCTTCCTTCCTGCGCAGGGATCACACATCGCAAAGCTCAGGGGTACACTGTGCGTCTTACTTCCTGCGCAGGGATCACACATCGCAATCTCAGGGGTACACTGTGCGTCTTACTTCCTGCGCAGGGATCACACATCGCAATCTCAGGGGTACACTGTGCGTCTTCCTGCGCAGGGATCACACATCCAATCTCAGGGGTACCTGTGCGTCTTCCTGCGCAGGATCACACATCCAATCTCAGGGGTACACTGTGCGTCTTCCTGCGCAGGGATCACACATCGCAATCTCAGGGGTACACTGTGCGTCTTCCTGCGCAGGAATCACACATCGCAATCTCAGGGGTACACTGTGCGTCTTCCTGCGCAGGGATCACACATCGCAATCTCAGGGTACACTGTGCGTCTTCCTGCGCAGGGATCACACATCGCAATCTCAGGGGTACACTGTGCGTCTTCCTGCGCAGGGATCACACATCGCAATCTCAGGGTACACTGTTCTTACTTCCTGTGCAGGGATCACACATCCAATCTCAGGGGTACACTGTGCGTCTTCTTCCTGCGCAGGGATCACACATCGCAATCTCAGGGGTACACTGTGCGTCTTCCTGCGCAGGGATCACACATCACAATCTCAGGGGTATCTTACATCTTACTTCCTGCGCAGGGATCACACATCACAATCTCAGGGGTACACTGTGCATCTTACTTCCTGCGCAGGGATCACACATCCAAGTCAGGATACACTATGCGTCTTAATTCCTGCGCAGTGATCACACATCGCAAAGCTCAGGAGTACATTGTGCGTCTTACTTCCTGCGCAGGGATCACACATCGCAAAGCTCAGGGGTACATTGTGCGTCTTACTTCCTGCGCAGGGATCACACATCGCAAAGCTCACCCCCCCTAACCCCCCACAGAACCCCCCCCCCCCCCCCCGGTAATGCAGCTCCGCTGTGGGGGAATGAACTTACAAAACAAATGAATTTATCTCACATTACAGCATATATAGAACATAAAATAACAAGCAACGGATATGAATGGTTCAGAAGGCGTTACAGGGCTGAGTGTTCTCAATCCCTACATATGCTGCCGCTTGTAAACGAAGCCGAATCAATAGAGCTGTTTTTTGTTAAGGACAGCACGTATGACCTACAACAGGGGTGCACAAAAGTTGATGTGTGGGGGGGGGGGGGGCACGGCACTTATAAGAGGCCCCGCGCTCTTCCCCACAACATTTAAATAAAATGCTGATGAGCGCACAAAGCCTCTGCTTGTCTCTTACCTTCTCTCCGGTGGCTGCTGGCGACGCGTCACCATGACAATGCAAAGTCAAATGACGGCGCCGAGACCGGAGGAAAGGTAAGGGGGGGAGGGGGGCGCGAGAGCAGGCAGCGAACAAAAAACATTTGCGCCCCCCCTGACCTAGAACACCAAGACCCTGATCCCATTAACGCTGCTGGTGTTTGCGTTGGAGAAACGGGGAAGGCGTTTGACCAGAATACCCCGGGACAGGCTTGGTGCTTCTTACTCCTGCGTTTTGTTGTTGAACGTCAGATTTGTCTTGTTAAACTAAGACTTCAGGTGACAGAAACATGAACAGATGAGAACCCGGGGGCCCCCCCTACGTTTCCCCATTCCCCCCTCTGCTGTAAAACCTCAGACCCCACTTGATCTTTGGCTTTCATATTTAGTATATACCTCTGTCTATCCCAAGCAGGTTTGCAGGGGGGGTGGCCAAAACAGGTGGGGGGGGCGCGGCTATGACATGGGGGCGGGGGGGGGGCGCAGCCATGACGTGAGGGGGCGGGACCGTCCGTCAGCCGTTCAGCCCCTCAACTCCTCAGCCCCTCAACCGCTGAGCCCCTCAAATCTTCAGCTCTTCAACTCCTCACACACAGACACGCACTGAGACAGGCACTCACAAATACACACGGGGGGTGGGTGGGAGCCCGGGGGATCGGAGCAGGGGGGAATCGGAAGGGGACCCCCCCCCCCACCACCCCCCAAGAGGAGAGAGTCTGTGGGAGAGAGCAGGGGGGACTTCCTTGGTGCTGCAGTTTATTTAAAATCTCTGCTTTCCCCCCCGCACTCTCCTCCCCGCAGCCTCCCCTCCTCATTGGCTCACAGCCACACCACGTGACGCGTCGCCGCTTGGCATCACAATTCTCTTGTATCCCGTAGCGGCAAACGCGTCACAGCGTGTAGTGAGCTGTGCAGCGAGGGGGGACTGGGACCGGCTCGGGAGGATTCCCCTGCTGGTGGGGAACGCTCGTGCGGCCGCCCGCGCCGCCGGACGCGTCGGGTCACAGCCCTTAGACCCTACCAGCTCTGCTGGGAGGCTAGTCACCCATCCACCAGCACTTCCTTAGGGCAGCAGTTCCTCACATGTCACCCTCAGCGAATGAACAATTGTTCTAACACTTCTCTCTCTCTGAAACATGCTTCACCTCCTGCACCTTCTTGTATGTCTCCCGGGCTGTGATATCTCTGGCTGGGGAGGCGAGGACACAGCATGCGGCTTTTCCAAAATCCCCAAACGTTTCTTATTCATGTTTTCAAATAAATGACAAAAAAAATAAAAAATTGCAGCCCTAGGTTTTGTGAGTAACCCTGAAAGAGGCATCAATGTGATCCACTTTTACACTGCACAGCGGAGGTGGCAAACTCCAGTCCTCAGGGCCACCAACAGGTTCAGGATATCCCTGCTTCATCACAGGTGGCTCATCAGTGCTCCGTTCGAATACTGAGCCACTGATTGAGCCACCTGTGCTGAAGCAGGGATATCCGTAAATCCTGATTTGTTGGTCGCCCTTGAGTACTGGAGTTGGCCAGTCAACGACTGACCAACTGATTGAGCCACCTGTGCTGAAGCAGGGATATCCGTAAATCCTGATTTGTTGGTCGCCCTTGAGTACTGGAGTTGGCCAGTCAACGACTGACCAACTGATTGCGCCACCTGTGCTGAAGCAGGAATACCCTGTAAACATGACCTTGAGAACTGGAATTGCCCAACCCCCTGCTATACAAGATTTACCCTTGGTGGCCAATGTACCAAGCGACACCACACGCTGTGCTACAAAAACAGGTGCACTTGAATGAATTTGGATTGTTTGTGGATTGGGGCGTGTGTAGTTTGGTCCGGACTTTTCCACGGAGTGATGGCGGGAGCCACCTTACAGTAAATGTAGACCCTTATCAGGCGACACTGCCATAACGCAGCCCGCCTTCGTACCCCACAAATCTTACTTTCAAAGAAAAAAAACGGAAAAAAAACACCCCGCCAATATTTTTGTATTTAATAAACAAATGCAAAAGAAAGACAAAAACCAAAAAAATAAGCCAAAACATTCAAATAAGCGTTTTTGGGAATTGAAAAACCCGGAGTAGTTCCCTGCAATGCAACCGCATTTGAAACGGCAAGGGTTCTGGTCTCCTTGCAAGCATCACCCCTCTGATTTAATTTCCTCTTTCAATCCAAAGCAGAAGTCTTTGCGCCTTTCCCTTGCGGACGCCCACCCCCTTGACCCCCCCCCCTTCATCCCCATCCTGTTTACTTGCACCTGCGCCTCCAAAATCCCTTTAAATAGCTCTGATCCAGATGTTCCATCGCGGCTGACCCGCGGAGGCCTGCTTCTAATCAATAATCAGCAGATAAAAAAAATAAAAATAAATAAATAAATAAAAAATACAAAGGGAAAAAATAAAACAATCTTGCTTCCATCACGTTTTTTTCCCCATCTGTAACGGCTTGTTCCTGGTGCCAGTTGGTCTTCGAATGTGGGGCCACGTCCCCCCAAACAGGTTGGTGCTCATCTTACAATATCAAAAAGGAGGAAGCCCGTACACCCCAACGGGTTTAAGTGAAAACACTTAGCAATTTACTTTTTTGTAAAAAAAAAAATTTTTTTTATCACATCGGTGAAACAACCTGCTTTCAATTTGCCTCCCAAATGTTTTCCACCCGAGCAAATTGTACTTACGTCAGCCCCTTCCATAAACATTCCCCCCCAAAATCAAACGTTTCCTTAATTGAAAATTGCTTCCACAAGCTTTCCTACCCCCTCAACCCCCTCCCCGGAGTAACCGTCTCCGGGACTCCGACTGGTGGACGTTTTTGTTCTCTTAAATATACTTTATCAACTAGGAGAGCATTACAATTTATAGGAGAGACCTCGGCGCTTCCCACTGATCCTTTCCCCCCCACCCCCCTCCCCCAACCTCCCTTTCATCAAGCTGAACACTTAGGGGAAACATATATAAATGATTAGGATCCTGTGATTGAGAAACATGCAAATCCATTTGAAGTGTAATAGAGGATAATTGAAAAGAAATGGCGTGTAAAGAACGTCTAATTTCTCGAACAGGAAATATTTGTTTTGCTGACAAAATGCTATAAAATTATGTCAACGGGGAATTTAAAAACAAGAAATGGAAGCAAGATGCTGGTTATTTTTAATACTCTCTAGCTTTCCTCCTATATTTTCTGAGTAATTTGATGTAGGATTTGATCCCCAAATAATTTTTTTCACTGACCTCTTTATCCGGCCTTAAAGACCTCAGGTAGCTTTTCAGGTCACCGCGAGTCATGAGCTCCATGATAACCAGCGTTGGCTGACCTTGAGAAACGACCCCTAAAAGACGCACCTAAAAAGGGAAGGACAGATCTGTTAATGGACAGGGAACAACACAAACACACACACACACACAGAATGGGAACGCGCACACACAGAATGGGCGCCCGCGCGCACACAACGAGAATGCGCGCATGCACACAAAACTGACACACGCAGACTGGGGGATAGGAACACACACGTCTTCACTTCAATACCTCATTGTGAAACCGTCCAATAATGGCAGGTTTTGGATAAATATTTATCCAAAGTACGACTATCCAGAGACTCTAAAGTGCAATCCTGGGCACTGGAACAATTTTCAACACACACACAACACACAATAAATATGTCTTTACTGGTTCAAAGTTTCGGCTTCCCAATGGAGCCAAAAAGACTCCATTGGGAAGCCAAAACGTTGAGCTAATAAAGGCACATTTATTGTACCATTTGGTGTGCCGGCTTTTTTTTTTTACCCTTCTACAAAGTACCATTTAGACCGTTAGCAGACGCACGGGCTCCACTCATTCGGATTATTACTGTCAATGTGTGACTTGACCCCGTACTGATACGGTCCAAGCGTATAACCTACGTTAGCGGTTCCTGATCCTATGCGCTCATACTCCATGAAACTCGGCCGCGGCCACCACCCCGCGTCTCCAAGCGATCACTGGTTCAGGGCCTAAGTGCTGCTCTTGACTGCACTCACCACATGGTGACAGTTGAATTCCTTCATGACCGAGGCCTCGTTCAGAAACTCGATCCTCTCCCGCATGCTGGCAGCCTCGTTCACGGTTTTGATGGCCACCCGGGTCTCGGTCTCGTCCTTCACCACCCCTTTGCCGATGCCCTCGTACACCATGCCAAACGAGCCCTGACCCAGCTCCCGATTCATGGCGATCTTCTCTCTGGGAACCTCCCACTCATCGGGCACGTACACTGCAAGAGAGGATGGGGGGAGACCGTCAGACACACAAGCCAGGGCACGGAGAGAGCACCTACCCGTGCATGCACTGAACATCCCAAACCTACTCCTACTCTATTCCCACAAGCCAGGGCACGGAGAGAGCACCTACCCGTGCAGGCACTGAAACAGCCCAAACCTACCTCCTACCTACTTATTTCCCACAACCAGCGGCACGAGAGAGCACCTAACCCGTGCAGGCACTGAACATCCCAAACCTACTCCTACTCTATCCCACAACCAGGGGCACGAGAGAGCACACCTACCCGTGCAGGCACTGAACAGCCAAACCTACTCCTACTCTATCCACAAGCCAGGGCACGGAGAGAGCACCTAACCCGTGCATGCACTGAACGCCAAACCACTCCTACTCTATTCCACAAGCAGGGCACGGAGAGGCACCTACCCGTGCAGGCACTGACATCCCAAAACCTACTCCGTACTCTATTCCCACCAGCGCCGGGCACGGAGAAGCACCTACCCGTTGCAGGCACTGAACATCCCAACCTACTCCTACTCTATCCCACGCCAAGCCAGGGCAGGAGAGAGCACCTACCCGTGCAGGCACTGAACATCCCAAACCTACTCCTACTCGATTCCCACAAGCCAGGGCACGGAGAGAGCACCTACCCGTTCAGGCACTGAACATCCCAAACCTACTCCTACTCTGTTCCCACAACCAGGGCACGGAGAGAGCAACCTACCCTTGCAGGCCAACTAACATCCCAAACCTACTCCTACTTCTATTCCCACAAGCCAGGGCACGGAGAGAGCACCTACCCGTGCAGGCACTGAACAGCCCAAACCTACTCCTACTCTATTCCCACAAGCCAGGGCACGGAGAGAGCACCTACCCGTGCAGGCACTGAACATCCCAAACCTACTCCTACTCTATTCCCACAAGCCAGGGCACGGAGAGAGCACCTACCCGTGCAGGCACTGAACAGCCCAAACCTACGCCTACTCTATTCCCCCCTACAAACAAAAATAACAGCTTGGTCTTTGGAGCGTCCATTCTGTACTCCAAGACCTCCTCAGTTCAGTCCTTGAGAGCAGTCCAGGCTTTCCGGGTAACACATACGTAAGTAAGTTATCTTAGTGATAACTAGAGCTGAGTTAATTGGTTAATTAGTGTTAATTGGAAAAATCTTAAAGCCAAGCCTGTTGGGTGCCCTTAAAGGCAAGTTCCCAACATTTTCCATTAAATAAAGTAAGTATTCCACCTAAAGGTGTAACAATGCTACTTGGGTTTTGATGCAGGAAAACAGTCGCCTCTTCTGTCCAGCCTTTTTGTTTGCCCCTCGCTGTCCCGCACAGCTCCCCCACAGTAACACAACTTGGTCTTGCTGTTTGGGAAACTTCCAACTAACAGCTCCCTATGTTTATAGGGGACACCGGGGTCACATGTAAGTATTGGGGGCAGGGACCGCCTTCCTAACGCCTCAGTTTGTCTTCACATATATATAACGTGTTATTGCCCGGCCACATTGTACCGCGCGGCAGAATATGTTGGCGCCATACAGATCAAAGAGAATATCCTGCTGCGGCTGAAGGGGTTTGTTTGCTGCAAAAAATAAATACTGCAGCATAAACCTCTGCCAAGTATAACTTCACATTTGCAACTCCCTACTACCACCCTAGAGGTTACAGAGGCGGGCAACGCTTAGACTGAAGACAATAACTGGGAATGGAAGTAGCTTTCCTTATGGGGAGCGGCCCAGCGGAGGGATGGAAGGAAACATTCCCCGTTCTCATCCGTAAAGGCAAAGGGTGCCCTGCTTAAACTTCTCCAGCACCCAAAGGGTTAAAGATGACACAGAGGGAGGGGCGGGTGGGGGGTAAATTCCTCCCCAGATTATAGATCCCCGAGGCCACGAGAAGCCTTAACCCAGGTGGAAAGCAATTACGCGAGGAGTGAAAAAGAAAAACAACTCGCAGAATGCGCTGTACGTCCGGCGCGCAAGTAAGGCCTTGCCCCCCGCTGCCTGCTACAGCGTCCGCTGTGGCGGACGCTGCGCTCACGAGAGCCCTCCCCGCAATGGCGCCGGGCCCGCTGCGAGGGGGGGCCGCAGCGCTCGCGCGAGAGCTACTCCTGCTCTCAATAGAATTGAGAGCAGGAACTCGCGTCGAGCGATTAGGCACGCCCCCCGGCGGTTCAGCCAATGAGGGCGAACCTGCCGGGTGACATCATGGCCGCGCCCCCGTCACTCCTCCGCCACGCCCCCCCCCCCCGGTCTCTGCTCCTGCAGTGAGCTGCAGACCGGGGAATCGCCGGAACGCGCAGCCAAAAGCGCGGGCGCGCATTACAGCGCCGTGACCGGGGCCTTAGCCTCAGATGAACCCTGAAGCTCAGGCAGCCGCAGGGTCATCAGGAATCTTGTATCACCCTCCGACTCTATATACCGCTTCAAACCAATGAACCCCTCCTTTCCTTGGGGAGCCTTTGACTGAATTACCATTTAATGCATTTGTTTACATCCTTGGATTGCAAGCTCTGCGGGGCAGAGGTAGCCACTGTGCAGGGCAGTGGGGAATAAGGAAACGCGGATTAAAACGTTACACAGAGTACTGAGGGGGTGCAGTGTGGTGATTTCTGATGAGATTTTGGGGAAACAGTCTTTTTTTTAAATTATTATTATTATTGATTTTTCTGTAAAGTCGACCCTTTTATTTTTCTTCTTCAATGCTTTAAACGCGCCGCACAGGGTTGGGTTTTTGAGTTGCCCGCAGAAAAAGATGGCCGACATTTGGTCAACACGCTAAATGCAGAACCTTAAAAACCGTTAATAGGATGGGAGTAACGCTGCGGATCTGGTCACCTTAAGTGTCACAGCACGAGAGGAGGAAGTCTGTGTGTGATGAGGGGAGATTTCCTGAAAATTAATTGTGGGTTCGGAGGTTGCTTTGTACGTCGGCCTACTGCCAGGCATGAAATTGAAGAGATTTACTGCTTCCCGCTCAATATTTCATTGCAGATGGGCGTGCTGGAAATTGAACAGGTGCCTAAAGCTACTGAAATTCCATTTTCTAAATCCTTCTAGCTTCAACGTAATAAATTATTTTCATCAGTGTGGTCGTCAAACTATTTCACACGGCCGGGGGGAACATCACAAGCTAGCCGTGCAGCAAAACACATCTATGCCGAGATCTACCTCCCGACAACTCTTGTAACCTCTTTAGTATAGGTCAGGAGTGGCCAACTCCAGTCCTCAAGGGCCACCAACAGGTCAGGCTTTCAGGAAATCCCTGCTTCAGCACAGGTTGCTCAACAGTAGCTCCCTGTGCGGAAGCAGGAAGTATCCTGAAAGCCTGACCTGTTGGTGGCCTTGAGGACGGAGTCAGCCACCCCTGCTTAGCTGAGGTCCCAATTTTATTATTAACCAATAAAACTGTGAGAGAGACCCACCCCAACACCCCTTAAATTAAACCCCTTTTACCTACGGCAGAATCATGGCAACACCGGGCAGGCTTTGGTGGATGAAAAGAAAAAATAGCAATATAATTTGGCTGGAGTTATTGTTGGGGTTTCCATATTATTTTGAGGGTCCTCTCTCTCACACTCAGCTTGCTTAACACCCTTTACGGTGCAAAATTAGAGGGAAAAAAGCGCTAAAATTATTAAATGTGCCATATATGAAAATACTCAATGGTGTTACAATTCAATAGTAACCCTTTTACTGCCAGAAAAACACCAGTTCTCTACAACAGGGCTGTAGTGGCATTTAATGATTTCAGAGCTTAGAAAACAGACCCCCTACCTCATGAAGTGCATCTGAAATCACAGCGCGCCACCTTAATGCCCCCAACTTGGGCAAACCCTGTGCAAGAGATGTCCTTTATACATCGGCACCCGGCCCCTACCTGTGAGCTCAGGGTTTGGGTGGCGGGCCCGTGACCTTGTGACACCTGAAGAAACTGGTTCCACGTGCACGATGAGGAGACCAGATAGTTTTTGGCCTTGTGAAGAGCAGGCAGAGGGGGGGGTACATGGTCGGAGCTCACCGGTTATTAAAACAAAGCTTGGAATTTGCTGCCACAGCTGCATGAATACACAATCCCTGCCAGTGTTAACACGCCGAGCGCGGGCGTTCAGGCGCACCATGATGTCACCTGTATACCGGTTTCAAACTGTAAATTAAATCCTTTGATTTCAAGGGGTCCAGCAACTAATCGCTTCTAATCTTTAACTTAAACCCTGCATGTGGTTGAACAGACAGAGATATGCCAGGGGCATGTTTTACGTGTCCAGTTATTATGGAATTTTCCCCCTGCCATTAGCACATTTTTTTTATATTAGTGTAGTGACACTTTTTTTTTACACACCCAAAGTGCGGGGGGTACTTACTCTCTGTGCGCTGAAATACTCCGGTCACAGACATACAGCACTCCGTTCCCAAGCCTGTCGATGTTCTGTGCGGAGGAGAAAGGTTATTGGTTTCAGAGAGGTGTAGGGAGTACCCTGCAACGCTGCCGGGTTCTCTACGAAACGTTAGTGGTAAAGTTTGTGCACAACTGGCCAGCGTTATAAATGACATCTATACGGTTCAGCCCCAAACTATCACAACCAGCGGAGGAAACTACACTTGTCCAGGACAACACAGCTACAAGCTACCCAGATCTGCTCGTTCTGACGAATGTAAACCTCCGCCTCACTGCAGACTGGCTCCGCGAGCTGCTTTGTGAGAAGCGCTGCACAGACGATTCACACGTTTTGCCAAACGGGGAGATGAATAAACATAACATGTAGGATAATTACCCCCCAAAATAATATAGACATTGTAAATAAAGTAAGATTCAGCGGAGCCGCACCTAGCGCCGCAGAAAAGTGCGTTCTTTACCTCTGCACAAGCAGCGCTGCTCAAAACTTTGCAAACAAGCGTTTCCTACCTTTTTTTGTTGATGAAATAGACGATGAAGATGACGGCGCGGACAACAGAATGAGGATAACCGGAAGAGCCACCGCCAAGTGAGAGGACACTTTCATGTTCCGGAGCTGGCGGAAAACACGGAGACATCGGAGGTGTAAAAAACAAACAAGCAGACGACCAGTGGGGGCCAGTGGGACCGCTCGTCAGCTATCAAACACAACGCACACCCTGCAGTTGCGCGCTTCTCGGAAACGTCAGTCAGTGGATCTTTTGTCATTCAGAATTTTAGGGAGAATTAAAACAAACAAACAACATGTTGCTGATTTTTGCACTGGTTTCCTTCCAAAACACCAAAATAAATGACACCCCAAAAGTCCCATATAGTGAACTGGGGTGTCAAAACTGTCACACGGTAACAGGCCGCAGAATGGCCAATTTTATTTGCCGTAAGAAAGCTAGGTGCATGAGAATAGAATGCACTTCCTTATACACACTCCCAGCGTAAACAACTCATGGAAGCGTGGATTGTAACACCCGCTGCAACTCTCGAATGGGAAGCTTGTTTGTAACACCCGCTGCAACTGTCAGACATGGAAGCTTGTGTATGAACACCCGCTGCAACTCTCAGACATGGGAAGCTTGTGTATTGTAACAACCCGCATGCAACTTCAGACATGGGAAGCTTGTGTATGTAACACCCGCTGCACTCTCAGCATGGGAAGCTTGTGTATGTAACAGCCCGCTTGCAACTCTCAGACATGGGAAGCTTGTGTATTGTAACACCCGTGCAACTCTCAGACATGGGAAGCTTGTGTATTGTAACACCCGTCGCAACTCTCAGACATGGGAAGCTTGTGTATTGTAAACACCGCTGCAACTCTCAGAAATGGGAAGCTGTGTATTGTAACACCGATGCGCAACGTTCAGACATGGGAAGCTTGTGTATTGTAACACCCGATGCAACGTTCAGACATGGGAAGCTTGTGTATTGTAACACCCGATGCAACGTTCAGACATGGGAAGCTTGTGTATTGTAACACCCGCTGCAACTCTCAGAAAGTGGAAGCTTTGTATTGTAACAACCCGATGCAACGTTAGACATGGGAAGCTTGTGTATTGTAACACCCCTGCAACTCTCAGGAAATGGGAAGCTTGTGTATTGTAACACCCATGCAACTTCAGACACATGGAAGCTTTGTGATTGGAACACCCGCTGCAACTGAGACATGGGAAGCTTGTTGTATTGTAGATGTAACCCCGCTGCCACTCTCAGAAATGGGAAGCTTGTGTATTTTAACACCCGCCTTGCAACGTACTAAGACATGGGAAGCTTGTGTATTGTAACACCCGATGCAACGCTCAGAATGGGAAGTGTGTATTGTAACACCCGATGCAACTTCAGACATGGGAAGCTGGATTGTAACACCCACTGCAACTCTCAGAAAGGGGAAGCTTGTGTATGTAACACCCGATGCAACGTTGGAACATGGGAAGCTTGTGTATTGTAACACCCGCTGCAACGTTCAGACATGGGAAGCTTGTGTATTGTAACACCCACTGCAACTCTCAGAATGGGAAGCTTGTTATTGTAACACCCGCTGCAACTGCTCAGACAAGGGAAGCTTGTGTATGTAACACCGATGCAACTCTCAGACATGGGAAATCTGTGTATTGTAACACCCGATGCAACGTTCAGACAGGGAAGCTTGTGATTGTAAAACACCCACTCGAACTCTCAGAAATGGGAAGTTGTGTATTGTAACACCCGAAGCAAACTTGAGACATGGGAAGCTTGTGTATTGTAACACCCGATTGCAACTCTCAGACAGTGGAAGCTTGTGTATTGTAACACCCGCTGGCAACTTCAGAAATGGGAAGCTTGTGGATTGTAACACCCATGCAACGTTGGACATGGAAGCTGTTATTGTACACCGATGCAACTCTCAGACAGGAAGCTTGTGTATGTAACCCACGCTGCAATCTCAGAAATGGGAAGCTTGTGTATTGTAACACCCCTGATGCAACGTTCAGACATGGGAAGCTTGTGTATTGTAACACCCGATGCAACTGTTCAGCATGGGAAGCTTGTGTATGTAACACCAAGCAACTTCAGAAAAGGGAGCTTGTGTATTGTAACACCCGATGCAACTTCAGACATGGGAAGCTTGTGAGTAACAGCCACTGCAATCTCAGAAATGGGAAAGTGTTGTATTGTAACAACCCACTGCAACTCTCAGGGAAATGAAGCTTGTGTATTGTAAAACGCCGATGAACTCTCAGACATGGGAAGCTTGTGTATTGTAACAGCCGAGAACTCTTGAGACATGGGAAGCTTGTGTATTGTAACACCCGCTGCAACTCTCAGACATGGGAAGCTTGTGTATTGTAACAGCCACTGCAAACTCTCAGACATGGGAAGCTTGTGTATTGTAACACCCGATGCAACGTTCAGACATGGGAAGCTTGTGTATTGTAACACCCGTGCGAAACGTTCAGACATGGAAGCTTGTGTATTGTAACAACACCTGCAACTCTCAGAAAGGGAACTTGTGTATTGTAACACCGATGCAACGTTCAGACATGGGAAGCTGTGTATTGTAACACCCGAGGCAATGTTCAGACATGGGAAGCTTGTGTATTGTAACACCCACTGCAACTCTCAGAAAAGGGAAGCTTGTGTATTGTAACACCCGATGCAACGTTCAGACATGGGAAGCTTGTGTATTGTAACAGCCACTGCAACTCTCAGAAATGGGAAGCTTGTGTATTGTAACACCCACTGCAACTCTCAGACATGGGAGCTTGTGTGATGTAACAGCCGATGCACTCTCTTCAGACATGGGAAGCTTGTGTATTGTAACAGCCGATTGCAACGTGAGAATGGGAGCTTGGTATTGTAACACCACTGCAACTCCAGAAATGGGAAGCTTGTGTATTGTAACACCCGCTGCAACTCTCAGACATGGGAAGCTTGTGTATTGTAACACCCGCCTGCAACTCTCAGACATGGGAAGCTTTGTGTTTGTAACACCCGATGCAACTTCAGACATGGGAGCTTGTGATGTAACAACCCGCCGAACTCTCAGAAATGGGAAGCTTTGTGTATTGTAACACCCGCTGCACGTTGAGACATGGGAAGCTTGTGTATTGTGACACCCGATGCAAAACTATCAGACATGGGGGAAAGCTTGTGTATTGTAACACCCGATGCAACGTTGAGACATGGGAAGCTTGTGTATGTAACACCCGCATGCAACTCTCAGACATGGGAAGCTTGTGTATTGTAACACCCTGCTTGCAACTCTAGACATGGGAAGCTTGAGTATGTAACACCCGAGCAATGAGTTAGACATGGGAAGCTTGGTATTGTAAACACCCGATTGCAACGTTGAGACATGGGAAGCTTGTGTATTGTAACAACCCACTGCAAACTCTCAGAAAAGGGAAGCTTGTGTATTGTAACACCCGAGCAAAAGTTCAGGACATGGGGAAGCTTGTGTATTGTAACAGCCCTGCAACTTCAGAAATGGGAAGCTTGTGTATTGTAACACCCACTGCAACTCTCAGACATGGGGGAAGCTTGGGTATTGTAACACCCGATGCAACGTTCAGACATGGGAAGCTTGTGTATTGTAACACCGATGCCAACGTTCGGACATGGGAAGCCTTGTGATTGTAACACCCGATGTCAAAGTCAGACATGGGAAGTTGTGATTGTAACACCCGCTGCAACTCTCAGACATGGGAAGCTTGTATATTGTAACACCCGTGCAACGTTCAGACATGGGAAGCTGTGTATTGAAACACCCGATGCAACGTTTCAGACATGGGAAGCTTGTGTATGTACAGCGATGCAACGTTCAGACATGGGAAGCTGTGTATTGTAACACCCGATGCAACGTTCAGACATGGGAACTGGTGTATTTGGATAACACCCGATGCAATGTTAGACATGGGAAGCTTGTGTATTTAAACACCCTGCTGCAACTCTCAGACATGGGAAGCTTGTGTATTGTAAACACCCGCTTTGCAACACTCTAGACATGGGAAGCTTAGCTTGGGTATTGTAACACCCGATGCAACGTTCAGACATGGGAAGCTTGTGTATTGTAACACCCGATGCAACGTTCAGACATGGGAAGCTTGTGTATTGTAACAGCCACTGCAACTCTCAGAAATGGGAAGCTTGTGTATTGTAACACCCGCTGCAACTCTCAGACATGGGAAGCTTGTGTATTGTAACAGCCGATGCAACTCTCAGACATGGGAAGCTTGTGTATTGTAACACCCGATGCAACGTTGAGACATGGGAAGCTTGTGTATTGTAACACCCACTGCAACTCTCAGAAATGGGAAGCTTGTGTATTGTAACACCCGCTGCAACTCTCAGACATGGGAAGCTTGTGTATTGTAACACCCGATGCAACGTTGAGACATGGGAAGCTTGTGTATTGTAACACCCGATGCAACGTTGAGACATGGGAAGCTTGTGTATTGTAACACCCACTGCTACTCTCCGAAAGAAGCAGAAGAATCTGCCAGAGAAGTGAACTTTCCCAAGCATGCGAGGCTGCTTTCAGCTGCGAGGAGACGTCCGACGCTACGGGTGAAGTCTCAGAGACTCCGCACTATTGTTCTGACGGGTGAAGTGAAGGCCTCAAGCACAGAAACCAACGAGACGCCGTCCCGCATTTCAAAGCTTATTAGGTACGACAGGTGGAAAAAGGATTAAAATCAGAGGGCGCCACTCCGGCCCGAAGAGGCAAGCGCCGCTCATCTGATTATAAGGCAGCAGGGCCGCATGTCACATGCAGCAGAGGACCGCTGTCCTGGCACTGGACAATACGGGGGTTACCCCATTCCATGGAAGGAATTGCTGGGTCACTTCACTAATGACTATTCATTATAAAGCTTCATACAGCAGTCTATGACACGGAAAACAGAGGATTGTGGGTATGGGGTAAGACGCGCTGGTGCAGTTTCACCATTCCGTACGTGGGGGTTATTTGCTAGATTATAAGCTCTGCGGGGCAGGGATTTCCTTTCCTGTGGTCTCATTGTGTTTGTTGCAGGTATTGTATGATAACTCCCTGTATTGTAGTCTATGCCAAGCGCTCAGCACCCTGTGGGCACAATGTAACTAAAGATGTACGTAGATATTAATGCACATAACCATTCGTGGCCAACTTAATGCAGTGAGTGTGTCCCATGCAAGATGGGGTTGGTAACCTTTATACAGGAATACCCCGCATTAGCGTACGCAATGGGACCGGAGCATGTATGTAACACAGGCATACCCCGCATTAGCGTACGCAATGGGACCGGAGCATGTATGTAACTATGTAACACAGGCATACCCCACATTAGCGTACGCAATGGGACCGGAGCATGTATGTAACTATGTAACACAGGCATACCCCGCATTAGCGTACGCAATGGGACCGGAGCATGTATGTAACTATGTAACACAGGCATACCCCGCATTAGCGTACGCAATGGGACCGGAGCATGTATGTAACACAGGCATACCCCGCATTAGCGTACGCAATGGGACCAGAGCATGTATGTAACTATGTAACACAGGCATACCCCGCATTAGCGTACGCAATGGGACCGGAGCATGTATGTAACACAAGCATACCCCGCATTAGCGTACGCAATGGGACCGGAGCATGTATGTAACACAGGCATACCCCGCATTAGCGTACGCAATGGGACCGGAGCATGTATGTAACTATGCAACACAGGCATACCCCGCATTAGTGTACGCAATGGGACCGGAGCATGTATGTAACTATGTAACACAGGCATACCCCGCATTAGCGTACGCAATGGGACCGGAGCATGTATGTAACACAAGCATACCCCGCATTAGCGTACGCAATGGGACCGGAGCATGTATGTAACACAGGCATACCCCGCATTAACGTACGCAATGGGACCAGAGCATGTATGTAACTATGTAACACAGGCATACCCCGCATTAGCGTACGCAATGGGACCGGAGCATGTATGTAACTATGTAACACAGGCACACCCCACATTAACGTACACAATGGGACCGGAGCATGTATGTAACTATGTAACACAGTATTGTGTGAAGCTACAAAATATCTGACTGATAAAATATCCACCAATGCCACATCAGACCCACACACGTACGCTCGCTCCCACATACACACACGTGCGCGCGCTCCCCCGCGCCCCCCACTCACACACGCCCCGCTCTCTGTAATAACCCAAGCAGTAGGATCTCCAAGAAGTTGCTTACATTTTGCCTGCACGTAGAATGACACCGGCTCCGTCCACGACCCGTTTCCGGACAGCGATATGGCCTGCACTTGTACGGAGTAGTTGCCAGGATTCAGCCGGCTCAGCTTGGCGCCCCCTATCTCGCGGTATTCCAGCCGGGACCTGCACTCTCTGTGAGTCTGGAAGCAGAGAGAGCAGAAACCGCGGCTATGAACACAGCACAGTTACGGCTCTCGGGCAAACCGGACCGGAGCGAGGAGTCCATCCAGGAGGCCGCGGTCCTGAGGCGCTTACCTCCCCCAGCTGCTTGTACTCCATCTCATACATCAGGATCAGGCCGTTTGGGTTAACGGGTTCCGGCCACCGCAAGATCACCGCATTGTCCTCTCTTCCTTCCCAGGTGACCACTCCGGGGATGTCATCTGTACCGGCTAGGATACAAGATGACCGCGTAAGTTACAATGTAACTGGTTATAAAGCTGCAGTTCACGCAATATCCTACATGTGTGTTTTTATAAATACATCAGTTCTGTAATCTGAGAAAATTGTTTTTTTTTTTTAAACCAATCTATTTTTAATGTAATATAATGTAACAAGCATTTTTGTTTCTATAGCAACCATTTACAAAGTCACGTCCCCTTCCTCTTCTGAAACAGGCTCTGGCACACCCCTTTTTAAGCCTTGCCCTCTCTCTAGCAGCGCACCAATTGTATCTAGTGACTGCCTTGTCACAAGATCTTCCCCACAGAACTTTGCATCTTGGGTAATCTTCTGCAGCACTGACAGTGATTTAAAGAACCCCAGTGTCAAATCTTCGCTGATCGATCACAGGAGAACGGATCGATCGGCAGCTTAGCTAATCACTGGTCAGTGTGCAGATGGTATTGATGCATAATTTGAATGGAAAAAAAACAAACATTTTTTTTTTTTTAACCGGAGCTTGAACATAATATTAGAACATGCGAAGCAACACTCCGCGGGCTGCACCGACATCTCACCTGCCGGCATCGTTCTGGCGAAGACGAAGTTGGACGCGCTGCAGCCCAGCTTCTCGGCCTCGTGGTTGCAGCTGTGGATGTCGATGCGATACAGGGTGAACGGCTGCAGGTGGGAGATGACGGTCCTCTCGCGGTTCTCCACCTTGGCCTCGTAGAACGGGTACTCCTTCTCGTCTTCCTCCAAGTCGGACACGTTGGAGAAGTCCTGCATGGTGGCGTTTCTGCCGTGACCGGCCAGCGAGGTATTGCCGACTGTCATCACATCCCTGCGCTTGCGGTCAGGCCTGAGGAGGAGAAGGGAGAAAAGGGGGGGATAGGAGAAAAGTGGGGTGGGCAGGAGGAGGGGAGGGGAGAGGGAATAGGGGGGGAGGGGAGGATGGAGGGGGGGGAATAAGGAGCGGTGGAGGGGGGGGGGTTTTGGTTGGTGGATGAGGGGGGGATAAGGGGGGAGATGATAAATGGGAATTCTTTTTATCTCTCTTTTTTCCTCTTTTTTTCTCTCCCTTCTTCTTTCCCTTTTTTTTCGCTCTTTTCTTTTCCCCTTTTGCTCTTTCTTTTACCTTGTTTTTCTGTTGTTTCTCTCTCTTTTTTTCGTTTTTACTCTCTTTTCTTTTGTCCTTTTCCCTGCCGTTTTCTGGTAATGGGAAATGGGAGAGGGAAGAGAGGGGAAAACATGGAAATGATTAGGATTAAGTTTTTTTTTTCCTAAGCAAAAGAAAATATCACTTGTGAGCACAATCATGTCTCACACAGGTCTGCAACCTCCTGCTTTTCCACATTATCTCCTAGCATACATTGCTTGCACTGCAGCAATGGATTCTGGGAAATGACCAGTTCTTTCCTAAGAAAATTCATGTTGGTTTAAGAGATAATTAGAGATCAACTCCCCCCGACCCCCCCAAAAACCATGAAAACAGCGGGTTTCACTGCATTTCCTGGGCAACCAACAGTTACAGCAGGGCAAAACGTGATCAAACGATTTCACTAGATTTATTGAAGGCCTAGGATACACTGCGATGTGCTGTAAGTATGGTGCAGTTTGCTCCAGCTTTGAAGCATGGAGACCAATACCTAGTCCTCTATATGCCTGGGCACACAGCGGTACTCACCTCTCAGAGTGAGAAGTGTGTGGCTTAGTGCGAGATCTCATGGGTTCAATCCCCCGAATGAACCACTAATACTTCACATCACTTCATCTCTCTGCCCCCCATGTATAAAAAAAACAAAAAACAAAAAACATGATATAGCTCAATTAAAAGTAAGAGAGCAGATTTCTTTATGTACGCCCTACAGCCATTAGAGGGTACTAAATCACTCAACAGATTAGGCCAGAAGTACAGTGTGTAGAAGATACAAATAGTTCCAGCAACATGTTGGAAATGTTCCCATTCTTCAATTGTAAGAAACAATCAATACCATGTTTTCTTTCAAAAGCGCGGTGACAAATGCATTCAAATATAAAAATACGTCAATATTGTTGGAACAGGAGAAAAAAAAAGCAGCTTGGAGAAAAAAAATGAATTAAAAACAAAAACAACCTAGTAACAAATACCGGACCATAGAGATTTCCCAGCACATCAGCGCCACTGGCGGCATTCTCTGAAAAACGTAAAACAGCGTCCCGCGCTTACTTGAAAAAAAAATTAAACTTCATGCGTTTCGCACGTAGCGAGGGTGCTTTATAAAACAAAGATTATTTCGGCCGGATATAAGGTGGCCAACAAACCTCCGCGTTTCGCACCTAACAGGACAGGGGTGATCGGGAACGGGATTTTAATAATTTATTATTATTACTTTTTTTTTTTTTGGTGCTGTTTTCAAACAAACATTTCTTTTTGTGATTTATGGATATATCAATTATTTCTCCTTGAGCATCACACATTCAATTTGTTCTGCTTGTCCCGTGTTTAATTGGAATAAAAAAAAAAAACAATCTACTGTAATTAATCGGAATGGAAACAATCTGAGAAAAACATGCAAAATCGGGGCCACCCCAATAATGCTGAAAGGCAGGGGTGGCAAACTCGGTCCTCAAGGGCCCCCACATAGGCCAGGTTTTAAGGTTATCCCTGCTTCAGCACAGGTGGCTCAATCAGAGGCTCAGTCTTGAAACCTGAAAACCTGAAACCTGAAAACCTGGCCTGTTGCTGGCCCTTGAGGACAGAGTTTGACACCCCTGCTGCAAAGGCGTTGGGAGTAGATTCAAGTGTTGAAGGCTCTGTTGACGGTCAGCGGGTAGACAGCTGACCAGGTCAAGTCCCTTGTGCGCACGGTCACTGGTAGTGCCGCCCGTCTCGCCCGCCGAGAGGCAGCTAAGGACCATCTGTCTCCCTTGTTTGTTTCCTTTGCTGCCTAATCCCACCGGCTCTGCCGATACTTCAGGCAAGCTGGGGCAGGCTGAAGTCAAGACGTGTTCACAGCGTACGCTCCCGTCATTGGCATCCATGCACTGTGCGTCTTTCGCAGGCGCCTCAAACATCCAGCATGGAACGCGCCACGGAAACCTGATCCCCAACTAATGAGGTCTTGGGTTGACAGACGAATTCCCCCTTTTTCACCTCCAGGAGAGATGGCAAATGACCCTAAACAGCCATACACCTTGGGCCCGGATTATGCCGCTGCAACATGCACGGGGTTTCCAAGGGTCGGTTACTCCTGGTACCAAGGATGAACAATAGCAGGGGCATGTTTAACGGGCAAGTACAAAAACCTTCTCTTTGGGGCCCGTGAATGGCAAAGTGGTCACCAGTCGTCGAGTGTTTCCTTCACCCTTATCAAAAGTCTCAGCTATATATATATATAAACAAAGAATTATTAGCCTACTTACCCGAGTGCTGCCCTCGAATTTCGTGTCAAAACGGTATCGTATATCTTATTATTACTTTGTGGGACAAGTATATATATATATATATACACTTGTCCCACAAAGTAATAATAAGATATACGATAACGTTTTGATACGAAATATATATATATTTTGGTTACAGATGCACTCCTCTAAGACAGGAATGTGTCAACGTTTCAGCTCCATGGAGCCTTTCTCAACAAAGTTCAAGGAATGTAAGATGAGAGAGAGAGAGAAGGAGAGAGAAGGAGAGAGAAGATGGAGAGAGAGAGAGAGAGAAGGAGAGAGAAAGAGAAGAAGGAGAGAGAGAGAAGGAGAGAGAAGAAGGAGAGGGAGAGAGGAGAGAGAGAAGAAGGAGAGAGAGAGAGAAGAAGGAGAGAGAGAGAAGAAGGAGAGAGAGGAGAGAGAGAGAGAGAGAGAGAGAGAGAGGAGAGAGAGAGAGAGAAGGAGAGAGAGAGAGAAGGAGAGATAGAGAGAAGGAGAGAGAGAAGAAGGAGAGAGAGAGATGGTGAGAGAGAGATGGAGACAGATGGAGATGGAGAGAGATGTAGAGAGAGAGAGATGTAGAGAGAGAGAGAGAGATGTAGAGAGAGAGAGAGAGATGTAGAGAGAGAGAGAGAGATGTAGAGAGAGAGAGAGATGGAGAGAGATGGAGATAAATAGAGAGATGTGCCTTATTACCCCAAAGGGGCATATGGAGATTTGCCATGAATTATGAATGTAGATTTCCACTGTTTTTCTAGGTTGTAAATCAGAGAAATGTTTGAAACGAAAACTTATTCTGAGAGGTTAAGCTTCGAGCCGACAATTTCCACGTCAGAAAGCAAGTTTATGTAACAGCACAAAACGGTTCCAGTTCTCCAAAAGTAGGAAGAATTTAAGGGTTTCACAGTGAGGTAGACGACTGGGGTAAAAATAAAATAAATATATCTTGACCCGTCACCCCCCACCCCGCCTCTCTCGTGCCGTTTTCGCAGAGCTGCCCCGTTACCTCGGCACAAAGATGGAGTTGTGCAGGAAATTCTCGAAGACTTTCCGGTATTCGGCCTCGTCCTTCTCCGCTTTTTTCTCTGCCTCGGTCTTGGGACAGGCGCAGCACAGGCCCTTCTCTCCGCCGCCGCCGCCCTCCGGCTTGGTGGGGTCCCCCGAGCCCTCTGTATCGATGGTCCCGTTGGCATATTTCCGCACGGGGACTTTATCTGAAAGGGCGGCAGCGTTAGGTTCTGCTCCCACTGGGGCTGCGGGTGTAACAGAAGCAGCCAATCTGAACCCGTTTAGCACGGGCGTGCGGTGTCTGCATACGCTTCTGGGCGAATTAAAGTGTTGCATTAAAGAGATTGTGAGTGGCAGGATAGGTAACTGTAAAACAGCAGACACCCAAAGAACAGAGAAAGCCCTTTCAGAGCAAGGACACAACGTGGCTTTGAGTCTCTGGCTTTAAATAGAGAATACTTTATACCCTGCGCCCTTCTCACCGAGTTACCCTTCTACAGTCTCCGTACTGTCCTTCTCTGTCCCCCCCCCACCTTCGTCTCTGCACTGTCCTTCTGTCACCCCCCTGACTCTGTACTGTTCTTCTCTGTTCCCCCCCCCTGTCCGGCCCCCCCCCCCCCCCCCGCTATAATTGGTCAGGGTGTCTACAATCAGCGATGTTAGGGGAAGTTTAAAGATGTCTTCCGGCTGCTCAGGGAGAAACGTCCTGTTTGGAAGCAGAATATAATGTGTACAGAACATGAGAGATCGCACCTTTGGAGCAGTGATTGTGCTGGTAGAGATAGCTATCCTGCGGCTGCTGCTGCCAGCGCACGATGTAATAGGACAGATTCCCGTTTGGAAGCGAGGGAGAATTCCACTTCACGATCAACTGGGAGGACGAGTTGGAGGCTGAGATCACATCCAGCGGGATGGAGGGGACTGAAGGAGAAAATAAGCATGTTAAGATACATGTGTGCACTTTAGAAAAACCATGGTACCTCACTTACGTACCACAGAGATGCATTAGAACACACGGGAATCACTTAAGATACATGTTTGCACTTAGAACACACTGTAACTCATTAAGATATAATGTGTGCACTTAGAACACACGTGTAACTCAACGTAAGATACATGTTTGCACTTTAGAAACACACTGTAACTCAATTTAAGAAATGTTGCACTTTAGCAACTACACTGTAACTCACTTAAGATACATGTGTGCACTTTAGAACACACTGTAACTCACTTAAGATACATGTTTGCACTTTAGAACACACGGTAACTCACTTAAGATACATGTTTGCACTTTAGAACACACTGTAACTCATTTAAGATACATGTGTGCACTTTAGAACACACTGTAACTCACTTAAGATACATGTTTGCACTTTAGAACACACTGTAACTCACTTAAGATACATGTTTGCACTTTAGAACACACTGTAACTCACTCTGGAACACTACAATCCATTTCACAGCAAATATCCGATCAAAGATTAGTTATCCGGAAAATAAAAGGCACCTTTTAAAAATCCAGGCGACAATCAACTGTATACATTAATATACTTTTGTTTATATTCAGCATTAACTTTCTACGCACCAGTAACATTTGTGGCCTTTCATCAGATCTAAAATAGATGCCGCCTGCTTTATCATACAGTGATTAGAGATACTGCCCGGGGAGTCAACACTTCTTTTATTATTTCTAATCAAAAATGTAAATAAAACACAAACTTAATATTGTATATATTGGTGTATCTACATTAAAAAAAAAAAATGCAGTGAGATCAGGCTTACTCATCAATACTAGAAGGGCAGCACTTCCATGCACTGAAGGGGTTAACCCATGTTTTGATTTGCAGTTAAAGAAAACCGGCGTTGCTTGAGAAATGTTATACTGTAGAAAAACAGTTGCTTTGAGCGCACGGAGATGAGGCTCTTATTCCTCACGGGGAAGGCTTCCTGCGGCAGCAGCAGACTGAAAGCTGTGAATATATATTCTGTTTGCAGTCTCCTGCGGAGCAGTGTACACACTGGAGGCACGAAGTCACAGGGGAGTGATACATCAGTGGGCTGGGTACATCCTCACTGCAGCACTGCCTGGGGAACTCACAAAACCCCAAGCTCACCTTAGGTCGCTCAATACCCTCATCCGCCAAAAGAAAGCAACATTTGGATACAATATTTCATGAATTGTGAAGCAAAATGCGGTGTATATATTATATCCAATGTGGACTGTATTACACAGGAAAAACCAGCAGGATGATTAAGGTCCTACACAGGTCGGATAGAAGAACAGTGTTGGATGGGAAGACTGATGTCGATGAGCTCAAATCACCGGGTTTGTGCGTAAGTGGTTCTGGTGCTCAAGTAGTAAGATAAACAGGAGAACATAAACTCGTGGGGCATGAGAATCCACGGTTTCATGATATCAGTGGTTATCAATTGAAATGTCTAATAAAGGACAACTGCTCCCTGAAGGTGGCGAGTGGCACATAGGCTATACCCGTCACCTCCTCATTAGGATAGTCCTGGAGACAAAATCCTGAAATGACTCCCTGTATCTCCCCCAGTAATGTCTCCTCAGGCGTGCAGCCCACGTAGAGTCCAGAGGTATCCAAAAAACGGTATTACCGCACACAGCAAACAGAGCCAGGTCAGAGGAATAAAAAAATCCAGTTGAAAAACATTTTATTTTTAAAACAGCGGGTGCAACACTCCTGCGCATTAGACGCACGAAGGAGTGTCGCACCCTCCGTTTTTTTTTTTAATGTTTTTCAAATAAATTGATTTGTTATTCCTCTGACCTGCTCTCTGTTTGCTGTGCGCTGTTACTACCATTTTTTGGAGCTCAAATCACAACCAGTTGCGAGACACTTTGAGATGCAGGACGCACATATCTCCAAAGTAGATCATCGCCTCTTGCAACTGGAAGCGAGATTAATTTACACATTGGGCACCCTTTCATTTAAATTAGGGACACAGCAGGAAATGGTTTAGAACGATGTCTGCGCACAAGCTTGGGATTAGTCATTTCCGATGAATGACAATGCGGTCCCCGACTTCCCGGGCTGACCGATGGACAATTTGGTCCCCGACTTCCCGGGCTGACCGATGGACAATTTGGTCCCCGACTTCCCGGGCTGACCGATGAATGACAATGCGGTCCCTGACTTCCCAGGGTGACCAGTGATGGCAACGCTTTACCTCGAGAGACACAGTAAGCCCACTCCGAGTCGCAACTACCGGCGCAGTAAAAAGGACAGCAGCGATAACGGCATTTTTCCGGCGCCATGTGGCAAGGCCTCTGACGTCCGGTAGTGACTTCCTGACCAGCCTCACTACAGGAATGAAGCTGTTCATGTTCATCACATTTTCAACGACAATACAGGTCGCGGCACACACACCAGATGTGATTAAGACTGGGCTGAGAAGAGTTAATATGGACACCGTGTTAGCCTGGATGCACCTGCCTGCGCTATCCTTGGGTGTGTATTGCACAAGTTTGCAGAGGGTCTAGGGAATTATTTCCTTCAACATGAACTCTCTGTGAACGTTTGACTCCTTTAATGTGTTGAGTTGGGAATGCAAATGCTCCCCAGTGATTGACGAGTACCAATCCGTTTGATAGCAGTGGTACTGCCGGTGAGCACTGTGAACAAAGGGAAAATTGTATTGAACTAATGGTTTATCACATCCAGGATGGGACATTTTTTCATCCGTGCAAGACCTGGACATTTTCCGGACCACTTTGTCCTTGCTGTAAATCTTGTGTTTAATATACACGATTTGTGCCACCATGTTTTTCCACTGGCTGCATATTCCATTAACATGTATCCAGTAGATACTTTGTTGCAGCTTTACTTTATTTTGTATAGCCTCGGTTACTCTTGGTTTCCCCTATGTCTACTTGCTCTACAGCACAGGCGGACAACTCCAGTCCTCAAGGGGCGCCAACGGGTCAGGTTTTAAGGATGTCCCTGCTTCAGCACAGGTGGGTTAATCAGTGGCTCAGTCAATTATATATAAAATAAGACTTTAATAGGCATTTACATGTTATAAAATAATAATATTTGCACATTAAAACGTACAAGCCTGCAGTATTTAGTTGGAAACCACTTCGCCTTGAATACAGCGTTGCATATTCTAGGAATAGAATAAGCCAAGTTTTGCGGTTCCTAAGGTGTTATAATATGGAACCAGCCCTTGAAACTTGCTTCTATTAATCCTCTCTTGTTCCTGGGATTATTCGGTCTCGCTTTCCACTTTAATCTTAACCAAAGGGGTCAAGGTAAAGAGGGGTCAAGGTAAAGAATATTTCTTGGCCAATCAAGTATACAAACTATATCCCCCCCCCAAAAAAAACCATTTACGAGTTAATTTAGCTGTATGGCAAGGAGCTTCATCTCTCTGGAAAAAATATGCAGTGCCTTCATTCCCAGGAAATAGCTCGCTCGCTGAAGGATGAAATGTGGGTTCCAAGATGGAATCGATGTCCTCTTTGGCTGTAGTGTCCCCAACACCATGACTTGCCATGCACCACCGATCCAAACGCTCACTGGATGCTTCATTGTAGCTGTAGTGCACTCTGGGAGCAAGTCTTCTCCTCTTCTTCATCAAATATGGCGCCAACCATCACTTCCAAAGATTTATATTTTAGTTTCGTCACTCCGTGTTACTTTTCCCTAGTCTTGTACTGTCCAAATGAGATGCTCTTTGGCCCGGAGAACTCTATTTGTGTTGTTGATGCTGGTTCAGATACAGCTTCCGTCGTGGAATCCTTCCTTTTAAGCCACAGTGACATAGTCAACGCCGAACTCCACTGTGACTCACAGTTGGACCAGAACAGCGGAGAAAAGCGTGGACGCCGTGTGAGGACCTCCTATTTTCCGGGGTTCGTCACGTTATCCTTCTGTCATCCTGTGGAGCTGTTGCACTTGTTTCTTCCTCTTCCTTGTTTTGTAAACACCGTCTTGCGGTCTACAAAACGTTTAAGACGCTTGTAAAGCTCCACCTTTCGTTGCTCCACCACCAATCCTTCTAGCAATCTCTTCGTAAGTGTATCCAAAATAACGTCTTAATAGTCACCGCTCCAGAACCTGCCCACTGGAGCCCAATCTTTTCTCGTAACAGGAGCCATTTGCAAGTACCTAATACACTAGCATAAAACCGTTATCCAAATAAAAAATGAAATATTGAGAAATAATAATAAAATTCACAACAAAGTCGAGTACTGCACTGTATCCTACTCAAAGGGGCCATAAGATGTTGAATTGTAGAGTTTCTGTCATGTCCATCTGCCATGCTATAGGCTAGATCAACATTTCTGATTGGTCAGAATTTAGATTCTGTAAATCCTTTCTATAAATTGCATAAAAGGTGACAGGGTGTGCTCATTTGCATGTTATTTCCCAGAATCCCTGGCTGCAGTGGAAGCAGTGTATGCGAAGAGATAATATGGAAAGGCAGGGTTGTGAGAATTTGCTCACAAGTGGTAATTTATTTGTTAGAAATTGCATAGAACGACCTTTGTTTTACTCAACGTATCTCCTCACATTTCCAAAAATATTGGCTAGATTAGAAAATCGATTCATCATTAGAATCGGTATAAAATTCCCTTTCAAGTGATGTATAATTAAAATGATTTTAAAATGACGTGAAATGACCAGCATAAAATGTGGGAAAAGGATATTTTTCTTGAAGTTTCCACATTTTCGGCCACTACTGTGTGTGTGTGTGTGTGTGTGTGTGTGTATGTATATATATGTGTTGGGTGTGTGTATGATATATATATATATTATATATATTTATATATATATATATATATATATATCTATAGGATAAATATAGGAGATATATATATATGTATAGATATATATATTATATATATATATTATTATATTATTATATATGTGTGGTGTGGTGTATATTATGATGGTGGGTGTGTATATATATATATATACACATATATACATACACACACATATATATATATATATATATATATATATATAACTATATACACACACACAAGCGCGTGCGCACACACAAAATTAAACAACATTCCTTTGTCTAGTAAAAATACCCATTCAATCATGCAGGTCTCACTATTACATATTATCTATTATCTAGAACGGTCCATGAGATGTCTTTAAATACAATGTATAACCTCGTTGCATTTAATGTTACCATGTATTTGTTACCATAACTCTGTGCCCAGGACATACATCCTGGTGAAACATGTTATAATGAAACTATGTATTCTATGTAGCTCCTTCAGGAGTGCTCCAGATTAAATATAAAAGCAAAATAAGAGGGGAAAGCTCCTGAAAGTGAGTCAGTTACAATGGCGCGCCTCAGCGTGGCCGTTACCTGCCGCGTTGGTGCGGATGTACACGATCTTGCTCTTGGCGCCGTGTATGTGGTGGCTCTCCATCATGGTCAAGGTGATGGCTTTAACGTAGATGGCGTACTGAGTCCAGGGCTTCAGTCCCTGCAAGAGTATGCCCGGGTTCTTGTCCTTGTTGGGCGGGAGGTCCACATCCGCCATGTTCCAGCTGTTGGAGCCGCAGGCGTCCTGGCCGTCGTACTCCGTCACGTTGCGGAAGGGACTGGCGTGGGAAGGGAACACATACGGACAGATGATGATACAGCTGGATACAGTATCAAGTTAAAGGGGAGCACACTGCAACATGGGTTGCTGCACTCAGGGTAGGGACCTCTTTATTAGTACAGTTATCGAGGGGTTTCAGTATAAACTGCAATAACAATTATTTCCTTTCGTTTTTCTTCGTTGTTCTACACCGCTTCCATTTTACTTGGCTATTATGAAACCTACACGGGAACTGTACACATTGCTATTACCTGGTGATATAATATATTATCAGTCTGCATCTCTGCAGCTGGGCCGGTGCAGCCATGAAAATGCGCAGGACTTTGTATAGCGTGGCGGTAACTGGGCGTTGCGTTTGTAAACGATAATAGTGACAACAGGGGAAATGAAAATGCAGTGGGGGGAGGGAGAGGTGAAAATCTAAAAAGATATATTAATTAAAGTATATATATATAAAACAATTCCTCTGGGCAATAAAGGGGTTAAGTAAACTTCAGGTGATCTAGAACAGGGGGCGGCCAACTCCGGTCCTTAAGGGCCACCGTGGCCAGGTTTTTGGGATACCCCTGCTTCAGCACAGGTGGCTCAGTCAATGACTGCACCATGGGTATCCTTAAAACCCGACCTGTTGGTGGCTCTTGAGGACTGACAATTGGCCGCCCCTGTTCCAGAGGAGACCTGGTGGCGCCTATCCACCGTGAAATGACGCCATGCCACGATGGGTGGCGGGGACTCACGCTTCTTTGTAGAAGACGGTGAAGCTGATGAGGTCTCTGTAATCTGGGGGTCGGTAACGTTCCCACGTCAGCTTGATCCGGTTCTTCATCGTGGTGTTCGAGATGAAGTTCAGGATGTGGCTTTCACCTACGGCAGAGACACTTGTTAGGAAGGTCATTCATTTCCACAAAACTTTCCTTTGTAGGAGGGGAGGGGGGGGGGGTATGGTTACTGAACTTTAAGGCTCTACCCCTCTTAGCTTTGAACCGTGCAGTCACCTTTACTTTTTCATTTAAAAAAAAAAAAATCATTTTTTTTTAAAGGCCCGAAGCCTGCACTAGAGTACTCTCACATGGCAACCTTTGCTGCTTATTCTCCCTCTCTCCTCCCCTGCTGCTGCTGCTGCCGCACACAGCTGTTTCCCATACAGACTTCAGAGACGCTCATGTCTTATCCCAAGCTTCCTATGATTAAACGCCTTGAAGTTTAGCGATCTCCAAAGTCCGGAGGGAATGAGCTTAAGCACTAAAGTGAATTCAAACTTGCAGCTCTTTTCTTAGGATAAAAGTACAGTTTGAAAATCAGTGAGCAGAGGGGAGGGGGGGGGGGGGGGGAGGAAACCCAAGGGCTGAAAACAGACACCTTATTGTACAGTAAAGCGAGAGAAAAAAAAGCCTAATATTAAAAAAGAAAAAAAATGTAATAAATGTGATGGGGGAGAACACCTTTAATCTCTTTCTACAATGTTACACAGAGCGGTCTTTGTTAGATCTCTCACTTGCTGCCTCTCCTGGTGCTGACCAACCTTCAAACAACCTAATCAATACACCTCCCCGGCGGCAGGCGCACATACTCGCCCTCTTTGCCCTGCCTTGCGATCCCGTAACCGTTTAATTTATCCCTGGTGTCCGTCTGCAAGTCTCGCACGTAGATTGCAAGCTCTTGGTGTCAGTGATCCCCCCCTGGCACCGGCTCGGTGCGGAGAACGTTACTCACAGGAGGCTCGGTCCCCGTTGTTCCGTGGGTTGATGTCCACCTCGCTCTGCCGCCCCTTGGTACCCGTCACTTCCTCCATCTGGTAAATCTCGGAGGCGCAGAGCTTGGAGTTGAACGCAAAGTACATTTTGCCTTCCTTGATGGTCAGGTTGTGGCGGTTCCAGTCCCAGAGTTGCTGGAGGTTGTTGTTATCGAAGACATAAAAGGAGTAATTCCTGCCAACGGAAAAAACAAAAGAATTGCTCAAATAGCTCATACTATCAGCTGGGGACATACCTGTCCCTGCACAAGCTTATGGCACTCAAGGTGTCATAGACACTAAATGCATTAAGCACAGGGGTGTCAAACTCAGTCCTCAAGAGCCACCAACATGCAAGGTTTTGTGGATATCCCTGCTTCAGCACAGGTATATATATATATACACACACACGTGACAATCATATAAATAACAAATAATACAAATAGAAGATCATGGGAATAAGCGCTTCAGAAATAAAAAAATTACCATTTAGGAAGAGGAGTCCCTGCTCCGAAGAGCTTACAATCTAATTGGTAGGTAGGAAGAACGTACAGAGACAGTAGGAGGGCGTTCTGGTAAGTGCATCTGCAGGGGGCCAAGCTTTATGTATCATGTATAGTATCAGCCACGGTGCTACTCATATGCTTCGTTAAGCAGGTGTGTTTTAAGGTGGAGTCAATCAGTGGTCCATCAGTGATGAAGCAGGGATATCCATAAAACCTGGCCTGTTGGTGGCCCTTGAGGACCGAGCTTGACACCCTAACCAAACGGTTAGAGTAAAAAAAAAAAGTCAAACTGTAGCAGGAAATACATAGATTTTTCTCCCCCATATTTATATTCCTGTATTTTGTTTACCCGGTTTTATTTCCCAGTTGAAACGATGGAGCAGCCAGAAATGTGAGCAGGAGAAGCAGAGAGGAGAATTTGTCTTGGCCGGCTCAAGTGAGCAGAGAGCACTTTATACAAGCCTGGGTAATATTTATTAGCTGCACTTTTAACCTGTACAGTATATTTGGATCTCGTCAGGACAGAATGAAAGCACCAACTCTGCCCGATGACAACACACAAAGTTACAAGCCGCTTCCAAATTAGAAGCAAATCTTCCCTGTGTAAACACAAAGCGTTTGTGCAGGGCGCGGCAAAAACCCCACGAAAGTTCATCTTGAAAGCTCAGCCTGTCCCAGCCTACTGTTATTATAATATTTAACTCTTTCGCTACCAAATGGGCCTAAACTGCAGGGGTATCAATATTCAAGGGGTATGGTGAAAGCAACTGGTATCGCTTTTAAGGGGTTTCCCCAACACCTGCTGGGTGGTTAAAGCAGGAATACTACACCCCCGTCTTTTCATCTTAATTTTATATGTAAAGCATGTGACAATGAATAATTGTACATTCTTACCTAATCTGGTAATCGTTTGGTCCTCCTGTTATAAATCTGTAAAACTCCTGATTGTGTGCCTAAAGAAATGGCCGCCTTTTAACACCTGTTATGTGTAACTCATTATTGTTACAGCTTTCAGAGTAGTAGACCTGTTTTGTGATACTTTGTGCCCAAACGGCAGAGCTCAAAAAGGGGCGTGTCACAGGCTGTTTCAAAAGAGGAAGTGGATAAGAGTTTCTTAATAGTTGCAATAGCAACCAAAGACTGATCAGTATATTAAAAAAAAAAAAAATATATGAAAATGGTATTAGGCGTTTAAAAAAATGCAGAAAGTATTATCNNGAACAGATTATTTCTAATACAGCAGGTGAGCAAAGTGGGGGGTTGCAACATTTTTCTGATGGGGGGGGGGGAGGCGGATGCAGATGCCCCATCTTTTCCCCCACGGCATTTCAATTAAGTGCCGGGGGATCACGTGAGGCCGGCACTACCTTCAAATGACGCCGCGGGGTCATGTGAAGAGATGTGTCGCCATGGCAACGCGCGTCATTTGACGCCAGATTTAGGTAAGGAAGGAGGGGGGGCGGGCGGGAGCCAAGGGGCTGGCAGGCGGCGGGGGGGAGGCAGAACACAACGTTTTGGTGTTCCTGATCTAATACTACAGACTGATTTCAATTAAAAAAAAAAAAAACATAGGAATTTCATGGTTTTATGTCTAAGGAAGTGCAGAGGCAAATTCCCCATAACAGTACAGCTATTTTTGTATTTATTTAAATAACCTGCAATGCATAATAGTTTTGCATTAATTTTATTTCTCCTGTTTTTTGGGGTGGGGGTGTTTCCTTGAAGCAGCAGATAGTAGTAAACAAGCTGCGTTTGGCTTTTGGGAGTTTGAGGCGTTTCAGCTGATGCGCGGAGCGGAATGTCAGGAATCCTGATACATTCGGGGAGAAGCCTGAGAAAGTAAAATGGGGAAGGTTGCCAGGAATTCATCATGTTGAGAAACTTTATCCAGACAGGTCAGATAAACCAACCAAGGCAGCGTTTCCCAGGACTCGGAGAAACGCTCCCCCCATCACAGGTTGCCCCGTTCCCCGATCCAGAGCTTCCTGGGAGAGAACAGGTTGCTGTGTGTGTGGTCGGCGAGTGAAATGATAAGCAGGAGGGTAAGGAAAGTGTCCAAACAGCGCATTCCAGGGCGAGCAGACGCAGAGCCTCACGTTATCCTGCCACAGGCCGCAGCACACGGAGGTGTATAAGGGGCGGTTAGGGGAGGAGTTATAGGGAGCGGTGAGGGAGGAGTATAGGGAGCGGTGAGGGGAGGAGTTATAGGGAGCGGTGAGGGGAGGAGTTATAGGGAGCCGGGGAAAGAGAGTAGTTAGGGGAGGAGTTAGGGGAGGAGAGTTTAGGAGGTGGGACGTGGGTACGAGAGAGCAGGTCAGGGGAGGAGTTATAGGGAGCAGTTAGGGAGGAGTTATAGGGAGTGGGTACTAGAGCTAGGGAGGAGTTATGAGGGGGGTTTTCAAGAGCAGTTAGGAGAGAGTATAGGGGCGGAGTTTATAGGAGCAGTTGAGAGTGAGGGGAGGAGTTTAGGGAAGCGGGGGAAGGAGGGGAGGAGTTATAGGACTGTGCGGTTGAGGGAGGGTTATAAGGGGGAGTTATATAGGGAGCGGTGAGGGGAGGAGTTATAGGGAGCGGTGGAGGGGAGGAGGGGGAAATAGGGAGCGGTGAGGGGGAGGAGTTATTTAGGAGCGGGTACAAGAGCAGTTAGGGGAGGAGTTATAGGGAGTGGGTACAAGAGCAGTTAGGGGAGAGTTATAGGGAGCAGTTAGGTGAGGGAGGTTATAGGGAGTGGGTACTACAGAGCAGTTAGGGGAGGAGTTATGGGGCGGGTAGATGAGAGTTGAGGGGAGGAGTTAGGGGAAGGAGTATAGGGAGCGGTGAGGGAGGAAGTTATAGAGCAGGGAGATGGGAGGAGTGAGGAGTTAGGGAGGGTAGGGGAGTGAGAGAGGAGGGAGTTATGAGGGTACAAAAGCGTTAGGGGAGGATTATAGGGAGCGGTGAGGGAGGAGTTATAGGGAGCGTGGTACAAGACCAGTTTAGGGAGGAGTATAGGGAGCGGTGGAGGGTAGGAGTTATAGGGAGCGGTGAGGGGAGGAGTTTATAGGGAGCGGGTTACAGTAGCAGTTAGGGAGGGATTATAGGGAGCGTGTAGGGAGGGTTATAGGGAGGTGAGGGGGAGGAGTTATAGGAGCGGTGAGGGGAGGAGTTATAGGGAGAGGGTAGGAGGGGTATGGACGGTGAGGGGGAGTTCTAGGAGCGGTAAAGAGCAGTTCAAGGAGTTATAGGGAGCGTGGGGAGGATGGTATAGGGAGCGGGGAGGGGAGGAGTTATAGGGACGGGGTACAAGCAGTAGGGGAGGAGTTATAGGGGAGCGGGTACAAGAGCAGTTAGGGGGGGGTTATAGGAGCGTATAAAAGAGCATTAGGGGAGGGATGTTATAGAGCGTTTTAGTAAGACCAGTTAGGGGAGGAGTAGTTATAGGACGTATAGGGAGATCAGTAGTTAGGGAGCAGTATAGGGAGGAGTTATAGAGCAGTAGTTATTTAGGGCGAGGAGTTATAGGGAGCAGTGAGGGGAGAGTTATGGAGAGTGAGGGGAGAGATAGGGAACAGAGGGGGAGAAGAGATAGGAGCGGTGAGGGGAGGAGTTATAGGGAGCGGGGTGAGGGGAGGAGTTATAGGGAGCGGTGAGGGGAGGAGTATAAGGGAGCGGTGTGAGAGGGGCGTTTGGGATGGTGAGGGAGGAGTTATAGGAGAGGTTTAGGACCGTTTAGGGGTCCTGATAACACCCTTTTGGTACATGGGGTCTCAAACCCATTCTTCGTGCACTTACCCTCATGATCTCTCCCAAATGTAGCGAGGCTTTCGGAAGGACAGAGAGACCAGCGGTGGAATGAGGATCTCACGTACCCGTCACCGCTCCATCAGTCATGAATCTCTCCAGCTCGAGGATGTTTTCTGCATAACCAGCGCAGCCATTTAAAAGGAGGGGTAAAGACGGGAACGTTACGGTTACAAGGACCGGACTCCATCTGTGAGGCCAATTCCTTTGCGGAGAAGATCTGATCATGTATTTGAATGAAAGTGATTTTCACAGGAAAACGCTATCCGCATATTGTAGCGCGGTCGCGAACAGGGAGTAGATTTAGGGGGACGGCCCTATAAAGAGCAACTTCAAGCCGTGTTTTTCTTCTCATTTATTTTTAAACAAGGGTTGAAGCGGGGGGGTCTCCGGAGGCGAGCCCCAGTCACTTCAGCTCAGGGACCCCTGCTTCCGAGGTATTACCACTCAAGGGATCACATATAGGGGAGCTTCAAACTCCCGGGGCCCAGCGGGCCAATAGGAAACCATGAGTCATCCTCAGCTTACATATTGGCCCATGTGACCAGGGGCTTTTAAAACCTCAGAAACGGCCAGAGACACCGGGCACCTCGGAGATCGGTATCTCCGGAGAAGGGGGTTCCCAGAGTGAAATTATGGGTTCAGCTCCTGACACCGTCTGCCTAAACCCGGATAAAAAAAAAAAAAAAAACAAAAACGGCTTGTTTTTCCTCTAACTTCACTTCTTAAAATTCTATGTCTACCACGTTTCCTTGTGCTTACCCTAAATGTTTTTGAATTCCTATACTACTTCTCACAAATACTTGTAGAAAGTTCTATATAACCCATCCCCTTTTAAGCTGCAGTTCAGGCAAATCCGCAGTGTGTTTTTTTAATAAATCAGTTCTGTGTAGAAAAAATTCTTTTAGCATTTTCTGTTTAAAAACAAACAACCAACTTTGAAAGACAATGTTTGTGATTCTATTTTACAAGCATGCTTGTTCCATAGCGACGATTTACATTCCCCATATTAAAGATGTCGCCAAACTTTGCCGATCAATGGAGCGAGAATGAATGAACGCGCAGCTATTGCAGTTCTTAGGTAATTAGAGATTGCCCACGTGTGAACTATTGGAAGTAAAAAAAATAAATTAAAAAAAAAGACTGAACTGCAGCTTTAAATAAACAAGGAATCTCATCTTTCAGTGTAACCCCCCATTCTGGCCTAAACTGAGCCCAAACCAGCTTCAAAACTAAAGAAAAAAAACACGCGCACTGTTATGGTATTTGTTTCACCTACAGACGGAGCACTTCGTTTTACCCCTCCATAAATTGGGAGTGTCGGAATTAGCAGCTGGTCAGGTGCTCGGGAATAAATTTCCCACAAACGCCTCCGCAGTTTTTTCAGAGATGAGAGAAAAAAAAGTGATTTTGCAACAAAAAACCACAAATGATTTTATTAGGTGCATAGTGTCCGGCCGCGGGAAGTTTGGGGCGAGCTGGTTGAAACTGGCATAGTACAGGGAAAGCATGTTCTTGTGCCATTTCACAAAATGGTCCTACTGGCAATTGTTTATTTAGCCCAGCGACCAAAAGCTCCAATTACCACAAGCCTGAATATTGCCATGTGTGGAAGGTTGGCCAGCCCATCACGGTAGCTGAATGACTCTGCAGACATTCGGTACATACTTTTTGTACGTTTATATACGCATCATGACCTCCTTTGTTTTACCGACGCTATATATATATATATAATATATATATATATTATATATATATATATATAATCACACACGACGAGCGACATCTATCAGCAGAATTTGCAACTTGATGTAAAACCCCTCACTGGCCAGAAGAGGTTCCAGCACATTAAAGAGAAGGTTTTTGTTCAACCTCTCCAAAAACAGGCATCTCCTCCGCGCTGGGTTTATTGGGGCACCGGTTTTGTTTCTTGAATTGGAGTATCCGATGACATGCAGTAAATTAATGTGCTGATTCATTCCGCTCCGCCCTGCATCAAGGAAAGTGACGGTACAGCGGTGGGAAGAGATACTGTTAAGTCTCATTCATAACTTGCATGCATGTTAAACTGCCGGCGTTCCAAGAATACTCGGGCACCGATGCCAGTAAACAGGTCCCGAGCTTTCAGCAGGCTCTCTCCTGGCAACGCTCATCGCCAACAGTCCTGCTCGCCACATGAGTTTATCAAGCTTCCGTGGTCACCGTGGCTGACAAACTTAATCTGAAGCCTTGTCCCAGGCTCAACACTCAAACCTCTGCCTATCTGATGCCCCTCACCCCACTGGAGGGTAACTACCGCATGCGCATCAAGTCAAACCACGAGGGTGCGGATCCAGCGAGCGGGTAACAGGTTTTAAATGAGACGCCTTATGTAATATCCATAAGAACAAAACATCGGGCGCTGGTGCTCAGTGTTACCACATCGTTGCCTGGAACTGGTTGCGGTTGGCATACCGGTGAAGATATTATGATTATTTTTTGTGTATATTACTTCCCCCGCCCTGTGCACACACCGTGCTGTGCATAGGCATTTTAAGAGTTCCCGCCCTGCAGAACTACAATCTTGTAATGTATGTTCTTTGCAATGCGCTGCTGCTTTCCTTTAGCAGACAAGGGTTAGGAGTGGCCAGTGACTAAAGTACACAGACTCTGATAAGAATGACACAGCGTGGAAGCAGAGGGAGTCTGGGAATTCCCGGTGTCGGCTCCTTGTGAACCTGGGCAATCATTTATCTCCCTGTGACAGGCACCAAAATCCTAGAGTGTAAGCTCTGCGGGGCAGGGAATGTGTGTGTAACATTCCTATGTGCTGCGCACGGTGCTATACTGTAAGTGTGAGCGCCGTGTCCCCATTGGGGAAAGGCGCTATTGAAATTAAAGTTATATTATTATTACGTTCTTCCCCTGACTGGAAGATTTCAAATATAAATGCCCGACTGATTTATATTGAGTGAGCCCTGAGAAAGCAGTGAGAAGATATTCTGGGAAGAACTCTATCCAAAAGGTGAAGCATGCAGAGATTATCTCGCGATGAAATAGCGCTGGCTCGGAACGCGCAGGAAGAATGGGTCCGGGGACAGCAGCAGGAAGGGTCCAAAGTCTTGCTGGACCTGGTATTCCCGCAGGGTGAGATCTCTGCTTTGTGATCTCTGTGCTGCGGCCAGCACATACAATTGCCACTGGGAGGAGCGCCCCCTAACCTCCCGTCACTGAGGTGACGAAATCTGGTGCTTCTCCCCCCTCTTCTCATTGCGGGGCAGGGCAGCATAAGGGACACTCCCATGTAGCTGACGGGTCTCAGGGGCAGAAGTCGGTGATGGGGGGCAGGCTGGTGTGTGTGGGGAACGAGAAATCACTTTTTCGGAACCGAAAAGAGTAGCAAATGCATCAGCAGCCTCCAGCATTGAAGCAAATCCAGGCCAGGATTACCTGCAGATACTAGAAGCCTTCTTGGCTAAGAACTACTAAAAAAAGGTCAAGTCTGCATTTTTGTAGGAAGTTGGGACTGGACGACAACCAGCAGGAGGGGGCAACCTCCAGCCACAGGGCCACCGCAGGGTATCCCTGCTTCAGTGCAGGTGGCTCAATCATGATTGATTGATTGAGCCACCTACGTGAAGAAGGTATCCTTAAAACAGGACCTGTTGGTGGCCCCTGAGGACTGGATTTGGCGCCCTGGGTAAAGATGTGAGCAAAGCTGCCTTGCTTAGAGAAGTGTGCTGTGTTTGTGTGCTCACATTTTTTTAGACCTTGGCCCTTTTGTCAGAGCTGTGTAAGCTCTTGAGCCGGGACATTATACCTCGCTGCCATTCCTGGCAATTTAAGTAGTGGCATGTTTATGCTATAAGCATTGTGTGATTATTGGGGGGCCACGAGAAAATAACACAAGATCAGAGTGAGAGAATTCTAGAACGAGAGGTCACGCTCTCACACTGGAGGGCGGCAGCTTCAGGGAAATGCTTCTGATTGAAAGAGTGGTGGATACATGGAACAGCACCCGACCGAGGTAATTAAGGTTAATGCAGCACGCGTCATTAAAAAACCACTTGGGGTAGACACAGGCTATCCTACTATGTGGCAAAGGTCATTGCTCCTGCTGGAATGATATTGGCCAGCTTGATGGTGGTTGTGACTGGTCTGCGCCGCGCTGTTCCCGGCCAAACTTCTCTAATCACAGTTTAATATTGGGGTGGTTAAATCACCCGACCAAACATTAAACTGTGGGCTACCGGGGGGGGGAGAGCTGGGAGGCCTGCAAGTGCCAGCATCTCCTCCTGCTGCCATGTGCATAATCACCGCCACTGTACCCTTGGAAAGCCTGTTATCACTGGGAGCGCAGCCCCGGATTATGCGAGGTTTAACAGGTAGGCAGCTGGGAAGGCCCCCTGGTTATCTGCCACCTATTGTATGCCCAAGCCCCGCCCCTTCCCCCAGAATCCCGCATAATTCGTGCCTCTTGCGGATGTTAAGCAGCAGGTTTCCCTTCAGCACGGTGCATCCCTCCAGCATCTGGGCCGAGGTGACAGAGTCGATGGTCTTTCCCCATTGCATTTTGGGGCAGAGACCCTCGACAGGGGTGCAGGAACTGCTGGGGGGAGAGAAGCGTAGGGCACTGAGAACACTAGATGAAATCCCTCTCCCCCACTTCAGAGCACGGCAAAATGGCCCTCAGAGCAACACAGGACACAGCACGCGGCGCCGTACGGAGCCCGCACAACACTTAGGACTGTAAGCTCTTGGGCAAGCAAGCCTCCTTATTACTGATCTCTTTGTATAGTGTGTGTATACAAATGTGTGTTATAGAGATAAACCAAAACGCTATATTAGTATAAATAATAATATCACGCCCCCCTACATACATTTTATATATAAAAATATAATTATAAAGTGGATTGTGTGCGTATATGGTGTGTGCGTGATGTGTGTGTGTATATATAACAATATTATATTATATATAATTATAATATATGGGTTTGGTATATAACGTGTTGTGTGTATTTGTGTGTGTAATGTTGTGTGTGTGTATATATACACGTGTGTGTGTGTGTGTATATGTGTGTGTATTGTGTGGTTGTGTGTGGTGTGTGTGTATATGTGTATGTATATGGTGTATGTATGTATGTATGTATTATGTATGTATGTATTATGTATGTATGTATTTGATGTATTATGATGTATATGTAGTATGTATTAATGTAGTATGTATGTAGGTATGTATAGATATCTAATAATATATTATATATATATAATATTTTCTGTTTCCGTGACTTCTCTCGGGCACCTTAAATCGATCCCTTTAGTTTTTTTTTTAACTCTGTTGAAGAGCAGAGAGGAGCTTCCCCGCCTTGGCAGCGACAGTTTCCAATACACAAGTGTGATTGCCACACGTTGGCAGCCACAGAGAATGTTACAGGACCACGTGTGCTGGCCTGATCTCCGCTGAGATGGGAAACTGCGCGAGACGATATTCCCGGCCCAGTATCGCGCCTCTCACTTTCTCTACCGAGTGATAAGAACAGCGGTTCCTTTCTATGCCAGCCGGCCCTGCACGACTCCCATGCTATATATCTCTGTGTGATATTACCTAACTTCCCAGCGTGAAGCGCAGCCAAGCCCTTCCATCGTCAACACCCAATCACAAACATGCTACTGTAACAATCACAACATTGCTACTGTAACAATCACAACATTGCTACTGTAACATCACAAACATTGCTACTGTGACAATCCAAACATTGCTACTGTAACAATCACAAACATTTCACTGTAACAATCACAAACATTGCTACTGTAACAATCACAAACCATTGCTACTGTGACAATCACAAACATGCTACGTAACAATCACCAAACATTGCTACTCGTACCAATCACAAACATTGCTACGTACAATCACAACATGCTACTGTAACAATCACAAACATTGGAATGTAACATCCAAACTTGCTATGAACAATCACAAACATTGCTACTGTAACAATCACAAACATTGCTACTGTAAACAATACACAAACATTGCTACTGTGACAATCACCCAAACATTGCTACTGTAACAATCACAAAAAACAATGGAACTCCATTAAAAAGCATATCATGGGGATTGTTACATTTTATTTTAACATGGCATGGAAGAGGGGGGGGTTCTCCGGAACTGAACCCCATCAATTTCCGTACACGGGTCCCGCCCTGCTTACCGATGATACTATAACGCCGTAGGGTGCCAGCGCGCTCGGCAGTAAGGAATCCACGTAAAGCCACTATTCAAGCTGCCGCGCCCTGCGGGCCATAGGAAGCCGTGATGTCATCCAGTGCAGCTTCCTATTGGTCCATGTGACGGGGTAGCTTGAAAAATCGGAGATAACCGGACCCTCTTCGGAGGCGAGTATCCTGGAAGCAGGGGACCCGAGAAATGTGAATGGGGTTCCGCCCCGGAGACCCCCTGCTTCTATTCTGTGTAAAATATAATACTAACGTGGCCGCTGGATGCCTCCGTTAATGCAGAGAGATTGAAGTTCAGATTCCTATCATTTATACCAGTGTTTTTCAACCTTTCCCTTATAGTATTATTGTATATCATGTGGCTTTCACCACCTTTCGGTTTAGCCTTCTTAAGTTCACAATTTTCTTTTTGTGCTCCTTTACAGAACAATTGCTCCTCCAGTCCACAATTCTTGCGCTATCCGTTACTCCCTCGTGGGGTATGCCTGTAGTCTTTCATTTATATGCTATGCCGCACCAAAACCAATGTACTCGCCGCCGCTCCTCACAAAGAAATTACACGTACCGGAACGGGGCTGGCAGGCGGCGGGGGGGAGCGCAGAACACAACGTTTGCGTGTTCCTGATCTAATACTACAGAACTGATTTCATTAATTTAAAAAAAAAAAAAACATAGGACTTTTCATGTTTTTATGCTCTAAGGAAGTGCAGAGGCAAATTCCCCATAACAGTACAGCTATTTTTGTATTTATTTAAATAACTCTGCAATGCATAATAGCTCTTTGCAATTAATTTTTTATTTCTCCGTTTTTTGGGGTGGGGGTGTTTCCTTGAAGCAGCAGATAGTAGTAAACAAGCTGCGTTTGTGCTTTTTGGGAGTTTGGAGGCGTTTCAGCTGATGCGCGGAGCGGAATGTCAGGAATCCCTGATACATTCTGGAGAGAAGCCTGAGAAAGTAAAATGGGGAAGGTTGCCAGGAATTCATCATGTTGGAAACTTTATCCAGACAGGTCAGATAAACCAACCAAGGCAGCGGCTTTCCCAGGACCTCGGAGAACCTGCTCCCCCATCACAGGTGCCCCGGTTCCCCGATCCAGAGCTTCCTGGGAGAGAACAGGTTGCTTGTGTGTGTGTGTCGGAGTGAAATGATAAAGCAGGAGGGTAATGGAAAGTGTCCAAACAGCGGCATTCCAGGGCGAGCGACGCAGAGCCTCACGTTATCCTGCCACAGGCCGCAGCACACGGGAGCGTGTATAAGGGCGGTTAGGGGAGGAGTTATAGGGAGCGGTGAGGGGAGGAGTTATAGGGAGCGGTGAGGGGAGGAGTTATAGGGAGCGGTGAGGGGAGGAGTTATAGGGAGCGGGTACAAGAGCAGTTAGGGGCGGGGAAAGAGAAGTAGTTAGGGGAGGAGTTAGGGGAGGAGTGCAGTTATAGGACGTGTGAGGAGGGGTACAAGAGCGGTAGGGGAGGAGTTATAGGGAGTGTTTCAGGGAGGAGTTATAGGGAGTGGGTACTAGAGCAGTTAGGGGAGGAGTTATGGAGGGGTGGTACAGAGCAGTTAGGGAGGAGTATAGGGGCGGTTAAGAGCAGTAGAGAGTGAGGGGAGGAGTTATAGGGGAAGCGGGGAGAGGAGGGGAGGAGTTATAGGGACGGGTGTGTAGCGTTGAGGGGGGAGGAGTTATAGGGAGGAGTTATATAGGGAGCGGTGAGGGGAGGAGTTATAGGGAGCGGTGAGGGGAGGAGGAGAGGAATTTAGGGAGCGGTGAGGGGGGGAGTTATAGGGAGCGGGTACAAGAGCAGTTAGGGGAGGAGTTAGGGGAGGAGTTATAGGGAGTGGGTACAAGAGCAGTTAGGGGAGAGTTATAGGGAGCAGTTAGGTGAGGAGTTATAGGGAGTGGGTACAAGAGCAGTTAGGGGAGGAGTTATAGGGAGCGGGTAGAGCCAGATTGAGGAGGAGGAGTATAGGGGAAGGAGTATAGGGAGCGTGAGGGGAGGAAGTTATGGAGAGGTAGAGGTGGGGAGGGGGGAGTATAGGGAGCGGTGAGAGGGAGTGAGAAGGGGGAGTTATGGGGGTACAAAGAGCAGTTAGGGGAGGATATAGGGAGCGGTGAGGGGAGGAGTTTAGGAGCGTGGTACAAGACGTTTAGGGAGGAGTATAGGGAGCGGTGGAGGGGGAGGAGTTATAGGGGAGCGTGAGGGAGGAGTTTATAGGGAGCGGGTACAGAGCAGTTAGGGGAGGCGTTATAGGGAGCGGTGAGGGGAGGGTTATAGGGACGGTGAGGGGGAGGAGTTATAGGAGCGGTGAGGGGAGGAGTTATAGGGAGAGGGTGAGGGGAGGGTTGTAGGGAGCGGTGAGGGAGGAGTTTAGGGACGGGTACAAGAGCAGTTAGAGGAGGAGTTATAGGGAGCAGTGAGGGGAGGATTATAGGGAGCAGGGGAGGGGAGGAGTTATAGGGAGCGGGTACAAGAGCAGTTAGGGGAGGAGTTATAGGGAGCGGGTACAAGAGCAGTTAGGGGAGGAGTTATAGGGAGCGGGTAAAAGAGCAGTTAGGGGAGGGAGTTATAGGAGCGGGTTAGTAAGACCAGTTAGGGGAGAGAGTTATAGGGAGCGGTATAGGGGACAGTAGGAGGGGAGAGTATAGGGAGGAGTTATAGAGCGAGAGTTAGGGGAGGAGTTATAGGGAGCAGTGAGGGGAGGAGTTATAGGGAGCGGTGAGGGGAGGAGATATAGGGAACACTGAGGGGAGAAGATATAGGGAGCGGTGAGGGGAGGAGTTATAGGGAGCGGTGAGAGGAGGCGTTATAGGGAATGGTGAGGGGAGGAGTTATAGGGAGCGGTTATAGGATCCGTTAGGGGGTCCTTTATAACACCCTTTTGGTACCAATGGGGTCTCAAACCCATTCTTTCGTTGCACTTACCCTTCCAGCTGATCCTCTCCCAGAATGTAGCGCAGGCTTTTCAGGAAGGACAGAGAGACCAGCGCGTGGGAATGACGGATCTTCACGTACCCGGTCACCGTCTCCATCAGTCCCATGAAGTTCTCCAGCTCCGAGGCAATGTTTTCTGCATAACACAAGGCGCAGCCAGGTTAAAAGGAGGGGGTAAAGTACTGGGAACGTTACGGTTACACAGATACCGGACTCCATGCTGTGAGGCCACTTCCCTTTGCTGGAGAAGATCTGATCATGTATTTGAATGAAAGTGAACTTTTCACAGGAAAACAGCTAATCCGCATATTGTAGCGCGGTCGCGGAAGCAGAGAGTAGATTTAGGGGGACGGCCCTATAAAGAGGCAATCCAAGCCGTTTTTCCTTCTTCATTTATTTTTAATACAGGGTTGAAGCGGGGGGGTCTCCGGAGGCGAGCCCCAGTCACTTCAGCTCCAGGGACCCCCTGCTTCCGGAGGTACTTACCACTCAAGGGATCACATATAGGGCGGAGCTTCAAAGCTCCCGGGCCCAGCGGGCCAATAGGAAACCATGATGTCATCCGCTGCAGCTTCCTATTGGCCCATGTGACCAGGGGCTTTAAACCTCAGAAAACGGCAGAGACACCGGGGCCACCTTCGGAGATCGGTATCTCCGGAAGCAGGGGGTTCCCAGAGCTGAAATTAATGGGGTTCAGCTCCTGACACCGTCTGCCTTAAACCCGTATATAAAAAAAAAAAAAAAAAACTAAAAACGGCTTGTTTTTCCTCTAACTTCACTTACTTAAAATTCTCAATGTCTATCCACGTTTCCTTGGTGCTTACCCTAAATGTTTTTGAATTCCTATACTACTTTCACACCAATACTTGTAGAAAGTTCTATATAACCCACTCCCCTTTTAAAGCTGCAGTTCAGGCAATATCCTGCATGTGTTTTTTTTAATAAATCAGTTCTGTAGTAAGAAAAAATACTTTTAGCATTTTCTGTTTTAAAAACAACAACAACTTTGAAAGACCAATTTTCTTGTATTCTATTTTAACAAGCATGCTTGTTCCTATAGCGACGATTTACATTCCCCATATTTAAAGATGTCGCCAAACTTTGCCGATCAATGGACGGAGAATGAATTGACCGGCAGCTATGCAGTTCTTTAGGTAATTAGAGATTGCCCACGTGAAACTATTGAAGTAAAAAAATAAATTTAAAAAAAAAGACTGAACTGCAGCTTTAATAAACAAGGAATCTCATATTTGCAGTGTACCCCATTCTGGCCTAAACTGAGCCACAAACCAGCTTCAAAACAAGAAGAAAAAAAACACGCACTTGTTATGTTATTTGTTTTCACCTACAGACGGAGCACTTCGTTTTACCCCTCCATAAATTGGGAGTGTCGGAATTAGCAGCTGGTCAGGTGCTCGGGAATAATATTTCCACAAACGCCTCTCGCAGTTTTTTCAGAGATGAGGAGAAAAAAAAGTTGAGTTTGCAACAAAAAAACCACAAATGATTTTATTAGGTGCATAGTGTCCGGCCGCGGGAAGTTTGGGGCGAAGCTGGTTGAAACCTGGCATAGTACAGGGAAAGCATGTTCTTGTGCCATTTCACAAAATGTGTCCTACTGGCAATTGTTTATTTAGCCCAGCGACCAAAAGCTCCAATTAACACAAGCCTGAATATTGCCATGTGTGGAAGGTTAGGCCAGCCCATCACTGTAGCTGAATGACTCTGCAGACATTCGGTACGTATACTTTTTGTACGTTTATATACGCATCATGACCTTTTGTTTACCGACGCTATATATATATATATATATATATATATATATATATATATATATATATACACACAGACGAGCCGACATCTATCAGCAGAATTTGCAACTTGATGTAAAACCCCTCACTGCCAGAAGAGGTTTCCAGCACATTAAAGAGAAAGGCTTTTGTTCAACCTCTCCAAAAACAGGCATCTCCTCCGCGCTGGGGTTTTATTGGGGCACCGGTTTTGTTTCTTGAATTGGAGTATCCGGCTGACATGCAGTAAAATTAATGTGCTGATTCATTCCGCTCCAGCCCTGCATCAGGAAAGTGACAGGTACAGCGTGGAAAGAGATACTGTTAAGCTCTCATTCATAACTTCTGCATGAAACTGCCGGCGTTTCCAAGAATACTCGGCACCGATGCCAGTAACAGGTCCCGAGCTTTCAGCAGGCTCTCTCCTGGCAACGCTCACGCCAACAGTCCTGCGCCACATGAGTTTATCAAGCTTCCGCCGTGGTCACGTGGCTGACAAACTTAATCTGAAGCCTTGTCCCAGGCTCAACACTCAACCTGCCCTATCTGAATGCCCCTCACCCCACTGGAGGGGTAACTACCGCAATGCGCATCAAGTCAAACAACGCAGGGTGCGGAATCCCAGCTGAGCGGTAACAGGTTAAATGAGACGCCTTTATGTAATATCCCATAAGAACAAAACATCGGGCGCTGGTGCTCAGTGTTACCACATCTGTTTGCCTGGAACTGGTTGCGGTTGGACATACCGGTAAGATATATATGATTATTTTTTGTGTATATTACTCCCGCTGTGAACACACCGTGCTGTGCATAGGCATTTTAAGAGTCCCTGCCCTGCAGAACTTACAATCTATGTAATGTATGTTGCTTTGCAATGCGCTGCTGCTTTCCTTTAGCAGACAAAGGGTTAAGGAGTGGCTCAGTGACTAAAGACACAGACTCTGATAAGAATGACACAGCGTGTGAAGCAGAGGAGTCTGGGAATTCCCGGTGTCGGCTCCTTGTGACCTTGGGCAAATCACTTTATCTCCCTGTGACAGGCACCAAAATCATAGAGTGTAAGCTCTGCGGGGCAGGGACTGTGTGTGTAACATTCCTATGTGCTGCGCACCGCGTGCTATACTGTAAGTGTGACGCGCCGTGTCCCATTTGGGGAAAGGCGCTATATGAAATAAAGTTATTATTATTATTACGTTCTTCCCCTGACTTGGGAAGATTTCAAATAAAATCGCCCGACTGATTTATATTGAGCTGAGCCCTGAGAAAGCAGAAGATATTCTGGGAAGAACTCTATCCAAATGGTGAAGCATGCAGAGATTATCTCGCTGAAATAGCGCTGGCTCGGACGCGCACGGAAGCAGATGGGCCGGGGACAGCAGCAGGACAGGGTCCAAAGTCATTGCTGGACACTGGCTATTTCCGCAGGTGTGAGATCTTTCTGCTTTGTGAGTCTCTGTGCTGCGGCCAGCACATACAATCTGCCACCTGGGAGAGCGCCCCCTAACCTCCCGTACACTGAGGTGCGAAATCTGGGTGCTTCTCCCCCCTCTTCTCATTGCGGGGCCAGGGCGAGCTAATGGACACTGTCCCCATGTAGCTGACGGGTCTCAGGGGCAGAAGTCGGTGATGGGGCCAGGCGTGTGTGGGGAAACGAGAAATCACTTTTTCGGAACCGAAAGAGTAGCAAATGCATGCAGCAGCCTCCCAGCATTGAAGCAAATCCAGTCCAAGGATTAACCTGCAGATACATAGGAAGCCTTCTTGGCATAAGAACTACTAAATAAAAGGTCAAGTCTGCCATTTTGTAGGAAGTTGGGGAACTGGCCGCACAACAGCAGGAGGGGGCAACCTCCAGGCCACAAGGGCCACCGACAGGGTATCCCTGCTTCAGTGCAGGTGGCTCAATCAGTGATTGATTGATTGAGCCACCTACGCTGAAGAAGGGATATCCTTAAAACAGGACCTGTTGGTGGCCCCTGAGGACTGGATTTGGCCGCCCCTGGGCTACAGAATGTGAGCAAAGCTGCCTCTGCCTTAGAGAAGTGTGCTGTGTTTGTGTGCTCACATTTCTTTATACCTGTGGCCCTTTTGTCAGAGACTGTAAGCTCTTGAGCCCGGGGACATTATTACCTGCGCTGCCATTCCCTGGCAATGTAAGTAGTGTGCATGTTTATGCTATAAGCATTGTGCTGATTATTGGGGGGCCACAGAAAATAACACAAGATCAGAGTGAGAGAATTCTAGAACGAGAGGTCACGCTCTCACACTGGAGGGCGGCAGCTTCAGGGGAAATGCTTCTGCATTGAAAGAGTGGTGGATACATGGAACAGCCACCCGACAGAGGTAATTAAAGGTTAATGCAGCACGGTCATTAAAAAACCACTTGGGGTAGACACAAGGCTATCCTACCTATGTGGCAAAGGTCATTGCTCCTGCTGGAATGATATTGGCCAGCTTGATGGTGGTGTGACTGCGTCTGGCGCCGCGCTGTTCCCCGGCCAAACTTCTCTAATCACAGTTTAATATTGGGGTGGTTAAATCAACCGACCAACATTTAAACTGTGGCTACCGGGGCGGGGGGAGAGCTCGGGAGGCCCTGCAAGTGCCAGCATCTCCTCCTGCTGCCATGTGCATAATCACCGCCACTGTACCCTTTGGAAAGCCTGTTATCACTGGGAGCGCAGCCCAGGATTATGCCGGAGGTTTAACAGGTAGGCAGCCTGGGAAGGCCCCCTGGTTATCTGCCACCATATTGTATGCCCAAGCCCCGCCCCTTCCCCCAGAATCCCGCATACTTACGGCCCTTGCGGATGTTAAGCAGCAGGTTTCCCTTCAGCACGGTGCATCCCTCCAGCATCTGGGCCGAGGTGACAGAGTCGATGGTCTTCTCCCCATTGCAGATTTTGGGGCAGAGACCCTCGCAGGGGCTGCAGGACATGCTGGGGGGAGAGAGAAGCGTAGGGCACTGAGAACACTAGGACTGAAATCCCTCTCCCCCACTTCAGGAGCACGGCAAGAATGGCCCTCAGCAAGCAGGACACAGCACGCGGCGCCCGTACGGAGCCCGCACAACACTTAGACTGTAAGCTCTTTGGGCAAGCAACGCCTTCCTTATTACTGATCTCTTTGTATAGTGTGTGTATACAAATGTGTGTGTTATAGAGATAAACCCAAAACGCTATATTATTGTATAAATAGAAATATCACGCCCCTACATACATTTTTATCTATAAAAATATAATTATAAAGATGGATTGTGTGCGTATATGTGTGTGTGCGTATGTGTGTGTGTATATATACATATATATATATATATATATACATATATATATGTGTTTGTGTATATATACACGTGTGTGTGTATTTGTGTGTGTGTATATGTGTGTGTGTGTATATATACACGTGTGTGTGTGTGTATATGTGTGTGTATGTGTGTGTGTGTGTGTGTGTGTGTGTATATGTGTGTATGTATATATGTGTGTATGTATGTATGTATTATGTATGTATGTATTAATGTATGTATGTATTATGTATGTATTATGTATGTATTATGTATGTATGTATTAATGTATGTATGTATGTATGTATGTATAGATATCTATATAATATATATATATATATATATAAATAATTTTCCTGTCTTCCGTGACTTCTCTCGGGCACCTGTAAATCGATTCCACGCTTAGTTTTTTTTAACTCTCGTTTGAAGAGCAGAGAGGAGCTTCCCCGCCTTGGCAGCGACAGTTTCCAAATAACACAAGTGTGATATGCCACACGTCTGGCAGCCACATGAGAATGTTACAGGACCACGTGTGCTGCGCCTGATCTCCGCTGCAGATGGGAACTGCGCGAGACCGATATTCCCGGGCCCAGTATCGCGCCTCCTCCACTTTCTCTACCCGAGCTGATAAGACACAGCGTGTCCTTTCTATGCCAGCCGGCCCTGCACAGACTTCCCATGCTATATATCTCTGTGTGATATTACCTAACTTCCCAGCGGGAAGCGCAGCCAGCCCTTCCATCGTCAACCCCAATCACAAACATTGCTACTGTAACAATCACAAACATTGCTACTGTAACAATCACAAACATTGCTACTGTAACAATCACAAACATTGCTACTGTGACAATCACAAACATTGCTACTGTAACAATCACAAACAAACAAATGGAACTCCATTTAAAAAGGCAATCTAATGGGGGATTGTTACATTTTATTTTAACATGGCATGGAAGCGGGGGGGTCTCCGGAACTGAACCCCATCAATTTCCGTACACGGGTCCCCCTGCTTCCCGAGATACTTACCGCCGTAGGGGGTGCCAGCAGCCGCTCGGCAAGTAAGGAATCACGTAATAGCCACTATTCAAAGCTGCCGCGCCCTGCGGGCCAATAGGAAGCCGTGATGTCATCCAGTGCAGCTTCCTATTGGTCCATGTGACGCGGGAGCTTGAAAAATCGGAGATACCGGCACCCTCTTCGGAGGCGAGTATCCCTGGAAGCAGGGGGACCCCGGAGAAGAGGTGAATGGGGTTCCGCCCCGGAGACCCCCTGCTTCTATTCTGTGTAAAATATAATACTAATCGGCCGCTGGATTGCTCCGTTAATTGCAGATGAAGTCTCAGGATTCCTCCATTTATACCAGTGTTTTTCAACCTGTCCTCTATTGTATGTATTGTACAGGCATACCCCGGTTTAAGTACATTTTCGCTTTACATACATGCTCCGGTCCCATTGCGTACGTTAATGTGGGGTATGCCTGTATGTCTTTATTTATGTAGCGCCAAAAATGTACTCGGCGCTTCACAAAGAATACAGTACAGGGAATTAAAATACATTAAGCGCAGCAAAATCAGACAATAGGAAGGGAAATACCTGCCCCGGAGAGCTTACAATCTAAGAGGTTTGATGGGAGACTTACAGACAGCAGGTGAGGGAATAAGTGCTGTAGATGGCAGTGCTTGGCCACAATGGGTGGTGGGAGTGACTGAGTGTGGGACAGTAACCATGAGTGCAGGCTGTTGGGATGCTTAACTTGTGGGGTGAGTTTTAAGGTTAGTCAGTATTAAATCAGAAGTTTAACACCATTTACAGGGGAAGAGGTGGCAGGGAGGCGTGGGTGAGAGGAGGTGGCAGGGAGGCGTGGGTGAGATCAGGTGTGTGTGTCTGGCTTCAGGCTTAGGGGAGATCCCCAGCAGCAGGAAGGAGTAGATAGAGGGTGTGAATAGAGGATTTGTGTGGGTTTTTTTTATTGAGGGGTAAAGAAGTTGTTGGGAGAGGGGTGTATGAATAATGGTGCAGTGGGGAAGTTGTAGCGAACAGAAACGCTCACAAAGGAGTGAGGAAACAGTAAACAGGCAAAGCAATAGGGAGGGCATAGTGAGATGCAGGAGGAGAGGGCATGGTGAGATGCATGGGCGAGATGGGCAACCCAAAACGGGTCAACCCAAACCCACAACCCGCCAGCCCACCAGAGAGAAAAGTGAGATGCGCGGAGAGTGGCATAGTGAGATGCAGGAGGAGAGGGCATGGTGAGATGCAGGAGGAGAGACGTCCCAGGTATTGGAGGATAGGAAGAGTCCTGTAGGAAATATTACAGTGGGAGATTTCGACATTAGTTTTTAATGTAATAATTATAACAAAGTTATCAGATGTGGACGTTACCTGTTATCATGTTATACATTATATTTGAATAGAATAATAAACCCAACCACCGCAATAATATTTTCACGTGCGCAGGATAATCAATTAAATGGTTCGTCAAGTCTGAAGAAATGGAAGTTAGTTTATGGAGTGGAGGAGATTACAAAATTAACACGTTATGTAAACATGGGGAGGATGTTGATCCAGGGAGTAATCTGATTGCCATTGCTGGAGTCAGGAAGGAATTTATTTTTCCCCTTATGAGATATCATTGGATGATATGACACTGGGGTTTTTTGTTTGCCTTCCTCTGGATCAATATACTGTAAGTACGGATATAGGATAAAGTATCTGTCGTCTAAATATAGCATAGGTTGAACTTGATGGACGTATGTTTTTTTTCAACCTCATCTACAATGTAACTATGCAACTATGTAACTCATTTCTATGTAACTGTGTAACTATGCAACTCATTTCTATGTAACTGTGTAACTATGCAACTCATTTCTTTGTAACTGTGTAACTATGCAACTCATTTCTATGTAACTGTGTAACTATGTAACTATGCAACTCATTTCTATGTAACTGTGTAACTATGCAACGCATTTCTATGTAACTGTGTAACTATGTAACTATGCAACTCATTTCTATGTAACTGTGTAACTATGTAACTATGCAACTCATTTCTATGCCACTGTAACAGAGACGCTGATTGGACGATATGAAAAATCAAGGATATCAATAATAGAATAACTTTATGGATTACCTCTCGCTGCCGTTGAGCATGTACCCAGACGGGCATTCTTCAACGCACTCCCCATTGTGGATGATGAATTTAGTGTAGCCGCTGATCTCCGAGAGAACGGTTGAGCAGAAGTCCCGGGTGACGCAGCGCCAGCCCTTGAACCTGTACGTGTTGGGAGGGCAGTTCTGCACGCAGCGGTCCTCGTAGTAGTAATGGTGGCACGCCACGCAGGCGGTATCGTTGTCGGGAGCGGTGCAGCTGCCCAGGCACTCAGAGTGGCAGCACTCGTTGCGATCCGTGCAGGCTTGCTTCCCGCAGACGCTGGGGCACACTGCGGGCAGAAAAATCAACACAAATCAGCGTTATTAAACCCCGCTGCTTCCAAACTCAATCAATCAATATATCAACTTTATGCTGTAGCTTCCACCCCCGCCCCAAATAAGCAGAGTGAAAATCATAAAACTACAAGTAGTGCTGATCTATTGTTTGTTTTTACATTTTTTCCAAAACAAATTAATGTACTTTTGCTGCATTTTCGCCTTTTTTCGGTCTCTGGCAGCTGTTACTATAGCAACCTGTGCGTGAGTGACAGCGCCCGTTTTAAATTTCCTGAGAGGCACTTTTTTTTTTGTAACCGGCATCTCCAGAAGGCAAGTACAGAATTTTAAAAGGGTGGCGGGCGTTGCAGGCGACTCCAGCAATGGTAAAAAGGAATCTGTATTTTTATTGGGAGGAAAGGGGGATTAACGTATATATAAAAAAAAAAACATAGGCAGCAGGTAACTCCACGCAGAGGAAGCAACCAGGTCAACATCATTCTCAATTACTGACCGGATCACAGGCAGGACACTGCTGGTCAGTGGCCCAACCCCAGAGGTGGTCAGGTGGGGATATTTAATCAGCATTAAGCAGTGCATGCTGGGGCCGCTCAGCGGGTTTGTGGGGCCTCTCTGGCTGCAGAGGGGGTTAGGGTTCCTGATGGATGTGACTACAATATGACGGTTTGGCAGTGCACACTAACGCTGGCCGAACCTCACCACGACCATTGGAATCCTCCAACTGTTTGAGCCTAGAAATCTGATACAATATCTCACGTCTAATACAATTATCGGCGCTGCGATGCATCAAAAGCTATAAAATCTCTGAAGATGGGTGTTAGAATTAAATGACTTTACAAAGCACAGCGGGGGTCTTTATATACATTGTTTAATTTGCCTCTACAGTCATTATCGTCCATCACAAATGGTGCGGGACCATAAAATCCAACCACCGCCTTTGGAAAAGACCCCCCCACACCTGTGAATACGAAGTATCTCTTCGCCGAGCAAGGGATGCGTGAACAAGCGCTGTATTTGTAACGCATCCAACACACCTGGCCAGGTAACTGCTTCAAACCCAAGAGATTTAAAAAAAAAAAAAAGGTCCAACTCTTCCCCGTGGAAAATTTGATTCTATATGGTAACTTTAGGAAATTGTTTTCATGAAGGATGCTAGGGAGACCACCCAACCAACATAGTGCCAATACTTTCAAAAACGTGTCAATTCCCAATATGGAATAAATAAAAACCACCTGCCCCCGCTCACAGTCTTTGTAATATAATAAAGGAGCCAATATATACTACTCCATCTCCTGGAACCGGAAGGGTGTGTTACGTAAATGGTCCTTGGTAAATATGGCATTACAAAAACATGCAAGAAAATATTCGGCTTTGGTCTGAATTTCTACTATTTTCCTGCCAAAACGACTCTGCATAGCGATCCCGATCCAACCGGGAAACACTCAACTGATTTCCTGTCTGTTTTTTGTTTTTTTACATTTAGAAACCCTTTGTAAAGAAAATATTACGTTTGGAAACCCCTAAGCCCCCGCAGATCACAGCAGCATTATTTTTGTGCGACATTCTATGTTCCCGGAGGATGTCCTGCATTTAGCGGAGCCTGCTCTGCGAAAGGGGTAATATGAAGAGATCAAAGATTTCAATAACAAATCTGACATTCGCTGGCAGCACAAGTGTTAACGCACATCTACTGCTGAACACATGGTTAGAACGGCCCCCACAAAAATCACATTCCAGTGGCCCTTATGCAAGCATAATTATACATAACGAAGGACAGATGAGCAAACACTCATATCCACACTGCACTTCCCAATATACTATCTGCACACAGCACGCTGCTACAAATATCCTGCAGGTGTCTGTCTGTCTGTCTGTCTGCATGGCCGTTTTCCTTTTACAAAATGGGAAAGCGAAGGGAAAAAGGAGTTTCAGGAGTATTCCGACACACGAGGTGGCATCAAACGTGGCAGGGGTGGCATCAAACGTGGCAGGGGTGGCATGTTACCTTCTGGTGGGATGGATTACAACCAGGGTTCTCTACCCCAGTCCTCAAGAACACCCCCCACGCCCCCGCAACTGTCTTCAACTGAGCCACCTGCGTTGAAGCTGGGATGTCCTTAAAACCGGACCTGTTGGGTGGTCCTGAGGACTAGCGTTGAGAACCCCTGCACTACAAGTCTTCTTGTGGCCCCCTAGCCATACTGTGTAACAAAGACTGTAAACACAAACAGATCTGAACGGTGGGAGTCGTAAGCCAAGCGTTTCATGTCATTAATATGCACTCTCTGGCTACACCTCTGTGACAAGCTCCCACCTTATTATTTAATACATGTAAAACATTATTTCTGTGTGTTTAGCACACCGGTCTTAACACACATGGTGCAAAACATTCCTTTTAATTCCTCCCTTCCCCCGCCCACCCCCAGCACATACTGCTGGAGAATTTTTGAGCGAATTAAAGTGCTTGGCACTGTGATTATTGTAAGCACGGGGACACGGGCCTGATCAGGGGAACATTGGCATCTTTTCAGCATTCGTTACTTGGATAGGACACCAGGAATCCGCACGTGTTGCATACTCCCTGGTATTACTTTGCCACGTTACACGGATAAACACCTGCGCACTTCTTATTCTGCATCAGCGGAAGAGAGCGTTTGGGAAATTTGGTCCGATCACGCCCCATCGGCCGATGTAGACTAAACCACTAAATCCCAATCGGCACTAGGGTACCGTGTACGTATATCACAGATCCCGTTACGTATATATATGCTGAATAAATAAGTTGGTGTGAAATGCGCTTGGGGTAACCGTTTTGGAGCACAGTTCGGATCCCGGGTTGATCCCTCCCTGTGCCTCCGTCACCCACATTTAGATTGTAAGCTCTCCGGAGCAGAGTCTGTCGAAGTTCTACTACATACAGCGCCTCACAGGCAGCCGGTGCTACACTGATGAAACAAAAACAAACATTAATAGGGTGATGGTGTACAGGGGCCAAAAAAGAAGCCCGGCGAAACGCACTAAATGTTTCTAGTGTCGCGTGTGTCAGGTATGTGGGTGGAGAACAGGTTAGACCCCCATGAAAATAAAGCACACTGCAGTACATACTGAAGAGAAATGAGAGCTGGACAATGCGATTGACCTGCATCCTTTATCTGGGCCAGAATAGGAAACGAGTGCAGCCATACTCGTTACTGCTCTGCATAGAAGCACGTTTACTTTCTTGCAGCAACGCATTAACCGCGTCACTGCCAGAGGCCTGCAACACAATGCAGTGATACACGGCCGACCCGACCCCCTCCCCTCCCCCGGCAGCATGGCGCAGCGAGGGGACCTTTAATTCAGCCCCTGCTGCTGGTGGGAAAACTGAAGAAGATTCCTCCCCCTCTCGGCCATCTGGAGAACGCGGCCGTCAGGTGAATAAACAGCCCATACAGAGGAGAGCGCAAGAGCTCGGCCAATGAGGGAAGACTTCTGGCACACACCGGCCGTTATCCTGGGCCAGGCCTGGCTTCAGGCCCATGTGGGCGACCTGCAGGCTGCCAGCAGTGGGAGAAATCCTTTAAAAAGATTCTCTCTCTCCTTGTAAAATGACACATAATCCTTCCTATTACTTTGCGCTCAAAAGGCATCCGGGGTCGCAGGGCAGCCACCACTTGTAACCGCACGGCTGCCCTAAACTCACCCCCAATGAAAAGCAACGTGTGTTTATATATTCGCCGGACACTGTTACTTTGTGCTGTTAAGAATGAGGTTTCTCAGCCCGGGTATTAAAAGTGTTAGGAATGTGAGCGAGAGGGTCACACGTGGGCCCCCCGCCACGCACCTTTTCTTTATTGCAACTCCAAATGTCGGGGCTGCCGTGTTCACCAACTTTTGCCGCTATTAAGCGCTGCTGGCTTCTCTCAGGATACGGTCAGTTCACAAATCACTTCGCAGACCAGAAGGTCACGGAACAATGTTCTCTGGTAATAATTATAGGCATTTTCTTATTTAGTGCGCACATTATGTTGCCGCCATACGGAGACCCTGCCCCCAAATTGCTGAACTTCTCGTTTTTGTGCCTGAAGCACAAGGAAATAAAAAGGGATTTGCCCCGGGGGCACAAGGACTTCAAAGGCCGCGTCCTTACCAATAAACCCCTTTCCAGGAGTTCCGTTCTGCCCTGCAAAATACCGCCAAATATTTGGTTGCCAGGGAAACAGTAGGAGTTTAAAGAAGGATTTAAAAATACCTGTCCGATATATATATATTTTTTAAAGAAAGACACGAATTGCTTAAACTCAGCTCTGCCCCCCTCACATTCTCAGCTCTAGGGGACACTGGCATTTACAACTCTCCCAGGCTGCTGTAACTTTATATTCCTACGATTCATATTAATATTAATGTGGGTGCAGCTTCCCTAATCTAAAGCAGGGGGGCTCAACTCCAAGGCCTCAAACCTCCCCCAACAGGTCAGGTTTTCAGGATATCCCAGCTTCAGCACAGGTGGCTCAATCAGAGGGTCAGTGGAAGACTGAGCCTCTGATTGAGCCACCTGTGCTGAAGCAGGGGCTGATTGAGCCCCCTGTGCAGAAGCTGGGATAGCCTGAAAACCTGACTTGTTGGGGGGGTGGGGGGTTAAGGATAAAGGATTGTCCTGTGTTACTGTAGCACTGACACTCTTAGATGGGTCTAGGCACCTGGTGAAGACTGTTTAACCTGCCACATTCACGGTACAGGCTCTTCAAATTAGCAACCTGATCAACCCTGTATATTCATTACTGAATGTAGAAGAGGTGATTACCCTAAAACAGAGATCCTCTCCAAGCTGCCCCAGCTACAATGTGGCACAGTAGGTAGATTGTCCAGTCCTGGTTATGTTGCCATGTTTCATTAGTTCTGGGCACAAGGGCAATGGATTAACCCATTCGGAGCAATGTGTTGTTGGCTTCTTTGCAGAGAAGGGTTTCTATAAAGCCCAATTTCTCAGCAAAGAGATCAACGGCATTATCTCCCTTCCAGCACCAAAGCACACATCCCTGTGCAACCGATGACCTGGGCATCCGGCTCAAGAGCGGGAACCCCATCTATCGTATGGAGCAACGAGGCGGCATCTTGGGCAGTCAACGAAGGCTACTCCAGGGGAGGTTACTGGAGACTGACCGGAGAAAGCTCACAATGACCCCCTCTTGCAGCTGTCATTTCCAGGACACAAGAATTGCCATTCATTCTACGCTCTCCAAGAGGGCCTGAATTCAATGGTCCAACAGAAAGTGAGCCCACACGACAACAGGGCACGCCTCTCGCTGGCATCCGATACAGTGTGTTCTGTCTTCACAACACAGAGCGGGTTTGTTCCTCCACGTGCTCGCCACGGGTGTATCAATGGGCATACGCCATAGTCTACTTAGCTCTATTAATATTAGCGTTATTATGCTGTATTGTTATTATTGAGGTAACAAAGTATCTTGGAGTCAATTGAAGACCGTGACATGTGAGTGACATAATGCAACGAGTGTGTCACCCACTTTGTGGTGTTTACAATATTACAACGCAAGACGCACCGACAGAGAATGGTACAAAGATTACCTAATGTATTAGAGTACTGGCAGGGGATGCGGAGCAGAGTTCTAATGCAATCTATGGGGTTTTGTATTGGCCTATTATCTGGTAGAGACACTTTCCCACGGTTAACATATACCTACGCCTACGCACCAGTCGAGATAAAACTATTCATATAAAATCCCCTTCTATATAGATGTGGTTAGGCCTCTCACGGACATTATCATCCATCACTGAAGGTTCATAGCAAAGGTCTCTTTCTCCGGATTTAATACAAAACAATATGAAGTTTACTGAATTGGCCCAACAAAACGACAGAGATGCCCAATGCTACATCCAATATGACAAAAATACACAGTAAAATACTTATATATTCTCTTGAAAAAGGGTCATTTAGTTTAACCCTTTGGCCAAAGCGTTGTAAACTTCTCTGCCGTTTGTTGTATACATATGCCACGCTCAAAAGCTCTCCTTTTTGACACTTATATACATATATTTTGTGGGGGCTCAGGGGTTCCCAAAAAGAGCTTGCTGGGGTTGCAGGTGGTACCTGTTGATTTCTCCAGTAATGTTCGGAGATCCCTCCTCTGATTAGTCTGACAAACTCACAGCGGTTTAATTTAATGCTTAGAAAGGCATCAATGTATCTCTCATATCTAAAGGGCAGGGAGACAGTTCTCGTGATACGGTGTAGCTTAAGCTACTACTATAAAAGAAATACTGTCCACACAGCTATCCTAAATCCTGTCCTGTTTGTATATACCTTATAAGTGGAAAACTCCCCATGCTTTCATGACTAACATGTGTGGAATTGAGAGTGCAAAGTATTCTATATTTACACCTCGCCCTGCTCGTGCTTATGGCCTATTTCCACTACTGCTTACTGTACACACAGCTATTTGAGGCATTGTACGCTCCCTGAACAGCGTGGATTTCCTAACAAGGCAGGTCTGTATCCCGGAGGAACAAACCTCAAGCTGTCTGGTGCGGGGATAGAGAGCCAAATTCAGAGGGGAGAGGCCCCCTGCTCGGCGGTTTTGGCAGTTCCTCTGAAAACTGGTGTGGGAGACGAGTTCTGGGCAATTACATGCCTAGCTGGTGTCAGGCGCGTGCATCAATGCCCCTGACACAGCGGGCAGGGTATGGCAGGCACCAGTATGCACTGGGAGGCTACAGCAGCGCACGCCACAAAATTTCATGCGTCTTGGGAGTCACCCGGGGAACTGAAATGATCCAGTGTTTCAAGTCTGGGAATTTATAGGGGAATATATATATAAATATATATATATTTCTACGTGCTTGCTCCTAAAAAACCATTGACCAGAGCGGATCTGCACACGTGAAGGTGTTAGCCTTGGAAGTGGAAGCTCCTGCTCTGTGACTCTTCCACAAGGAAGAGTCACTTTGGTGGTGTTAGATTGTAAGCTTTGCTGTCCAGCCCTCCCTCAATTTTACTACAGGCAGCAACATACAGTAGCTGAATATACAGTATTTTTAGTCACAAACTCCCCTGAGCAGGAAACCGCTTTGCCTAGTGTCTGATCTTCCAATAAACAATGTATCCAACTCAACACCTCAAACACAATCCTTACTGTTAAATCACTACCTTACAGAAGAAAAACAAGGCTGGTAAATATTTTCTAACAGTCCAGACCTGGCAGAGTAACAAAGGCAGTCCTAACGGAACGGAGCGGACAAATAACAGGGGCGGGAGTGGCTTTAGTTTGAACAAAGGCTCAAAATGTTTTTCAAACCGGGACACATCATTGTTATCGGGTCACTTAACGAGCAGGCGGGGGGGGGGGGGCGGGGGGGGAGGGGGATCCTTACAAATAAACAAACATATCTGTTCTTTGCTGACATGTCTGAGGGCACTTCCCGTGCAGATGAACGTCCTCGGGGTCACGTAGATGACATTGATACAAGTCAAAGGGCCCAAGATGTGAGAGGCAAAAAGTGACACATTGGTACCCAGACTGATACCTGCAGCATCAATGTATCAGCGATGTCTAAACTCCCCGTGTTCTGCACACAAAGACGCAAAATCACAGAACCGCAGCTATTATTTTTATATGCGTGTCAGATTTTGAAAGGTGCCGGTGTATAATTTTCCCCTTTAGTTCATTAATACGTTTAGTAGGAACAAGGTTTAGGGACTGTGCCCCCCGCAGGTTTGGGGACACAGCCGTATGAAGTAACACGCTGTCCTGATCTTGTGTAACGTCAGCGCTCACTACAACTGTGCACGGTATGTTTGGGGGTGACTGGAATAGGGGAGTCGGGTGGCTGCACCCGGCTGCTGCCCGCCTCTGCATACATGGAGTGGGGGACGCGGCCTGGATTTTGATGGGAAGTTGAAGTGACCGGTTTCTCCAGGGCTCAGCAAAGCGTCCGAAAGCAATTCTTGCAGACTGCGCCAGCGAGCGCCTCTGCCGCGCCTCTGCAGCGAGCTGCCACAAACAATCTAGTCTGAATTGTTTGTTTGCCAGTCCTGCGGAAAATGCCAAGCCCTCTGGCAGGGAACAGGGGTATAAGGTACGTTCAAACTTCCCGACCCCCTCACTGGCTCAGCAATGACGTGAAATCACTTAGCCAAGTAACAACAATTCTCCAGCACTTCCACAGACGTACCATGGATGGAAGATTATTCCCATCCTTATTATCATTAGCAATGTGTGTTCAGTATAGCAGTCACACACCCCACCCTTTCCAAAGCCCTTCACTTTATTTTATCTTCTGGGGGATGTTTATTGAATATTTCATCTCTTTGGTGAACTGCTCTCATATTTCACATCTATCCATTGAGTTTAGGAGCGTGACCTAATGTTCTAGCGCACTTAATCTGAAAAATGTTTCCCCTTCCTGCACCTTCACTAGGTTTTTTTTTTTTGCCATCAAAGCACTATACAATATCTGCACCCTGCCTTTCCTTCAAGTGCTTAAAGGAGCTTTCCCAAACCGGAAAAAATTAACTCTTTATGATCTCTTTTTTAAATTTTTTTATTCAGGCATGAATTATTATTTGCCACCCTAAGTCTAGCGTCTCATTGTGACTTCACGCCACCGTTTTAGGTTTCGGGGGGGGGGGGGGGGGGGGGAATGCTAATGCAAACCCCCCCCCCCACATTTTCTCGTGGGCATAATAAACATGGGTGTCACTGCGGCTTATTAAAAACCCAGAGATAGCTCGGTCCTGGTCACCGCTACAGTGCAATTTTGTGTCGCCTTATTTGCTCAATTAGACACAAGCTACGAACCAGCAATTCCTAAATTCTGTGCTCGTGTGGTATATACTGCATTCTGATCATTGTTATTCCACGTTTTGGGCATAAACCTGCAAAATAATAACCTTTAAATGTACAACTGAAATGGGGAAACAACCTTTCATCTTCGTGATATAGAAATTGCAATAAAGAACACACGGTCAGCTATTCCTGTAAGTGTTCTGTAGGGCTGAAACCTTTACGTCTGTGTCACGCGTGGCATGTCTGCTCGTGGAAATCCCACTCACTATATCGCAGTTGCCCTCATTCCTGTGGACGCGTTATATTAGTGGATTTAAAGCCCAAGAGAGACGATTTCACAACAGAACCCGGTCAAGGTGTTTACAAGGCGACCGTGCACATCCCCTCAAACGTTACGGATTATCGTTCAGCGAGAACAAAAACACTGAGCCCAAAACAAAAGGAGAAATGGTCCAAAGATAAATAATTGCAAAAAAAAAAGAGAAAATTGGGGGGGGGGGGGGGGGAGTTGGGGGAGGGGTTTGGGGGGGAGGGGAGAGATATGAATGAGGCATTGTTCGTGTGAGCAGACGCGGGTATGAGGGAAGCCGCTCCAGACTCCATGGGCAGAATACTGCAGGCTTACAATGCGATACCACGTGATACATGTTTATGAGTCTGGAGTGAAGTCACATGATCTGCTGCGTTCCTCTAGACACAGAGACAGACAGACACAGACAGACAGACACAGACAGACACACCTATCTCTAGCATACAGATTATGTGCAAGTCTGAGAGACAGAACTGCAGTGCCATGTGGGTGTGTGTAACACCAAAAACACACCACACACACACACACACAACACACACCACAACACACACACACACACACACACACACACCACACACACACACACACACACACACACACACACACACACACACACATCTTTGTAGGATTTAATAATATTATATTCATTCTTTTATTTCTTGGCGTTTTCTGTAAAAATGTAATAGTTGGACTATATGGTTACAAAAAGGAAGCAGACACTGCTTTTTTTTTTTTTTGCATTTAAAAAAAATTAATAAATGATCCAAATCGTAATCAGAATCCAAAAACAATTAAGGTTTTTGAGATTTTAATCAGAAATAAGAATCTCACAGCGAGGCACGCTGAAACAAAAATAAAGAATTTTCTAAAGAGAATAGATTATTTGAAATACAATGTAAGAAATATTGAGTAATGATCAGATATTGCTAGCAAATATGACCAAACTGATGAAAAAATTAAAAACATTGAATGTTTGTGTAAACACTTTTTTTTTTTTAAATTTTTATTCTGTTTAAAAAAAAAAACAAAAAAAAAAAACAACAACATAAAACAATTGTGACCCGTTGCAATTCCCGGTGATTTTGGTAAACTCAATATCCCTGTGCAACAATCACCTAAAAACAGAGTGCGACTTAGTGGAATATAAAACCAAAGCAGTAATGGCATCATTTTGCAAGCACAGGGGCGATAACCAAACGCAGTGAAAACACTACGGCGTTATGCGTCTCTACTCTGCGTCTACTGAAATCCTTCAGCCACAAAACAATTTTAACCCCGTTCTGCACGGTTCACAATAAAATGCAGCTCTGAGCCACACCTAGGCAAAACAACAAGAGGATTAGAAGAGGAATAGTGAGAGCAGAGCCGCAGGAAGGACCCAATAAACATGTTTTCCTGATCAGAGAGGGTTCTTATCGCTGGGATTACACAGGAGGAAACACACTGGAGGGTTTTAACACGAGCTACGGACTGAATGTTCCCATAAAAGGGATTCTAGTGAAATGACATGTAACTATACCGGAGCTCTGAAGGAAGAGTTAATATCGGTCCAGCTAAACGCGTTGCCAAAGCGCGCAGAACATGGCTCTATAGTCTATACAAAGACCGTGCGCATGCGAGGCGGACGCTTCGATTGTTACTTCCGCTGCTGCTTCCCACCTGGAGTATTTTCAATGCGTTGGGGATTTTTACGGCTGCATGTAAAAGCTGCAATCATATTCTACCTGACATCAGGCTGCATTTCCACGTTTCCCATATTCAAATGATAAATATATATATTTATCTGTTTCTTCTGTGAAGGTTATTTGAGGAAACAGCTGTAAGGGGTATTTCTAATTCACATTGGTAGAATTCCTATACCAGGATGGAAGCTGAAAGGGGAGTGGTATTAAAACCCACATTTCTGATGCCCTTTAGGTTAGAGGGGCAGAAGGTAAAAGACAAATGATTGTAAGCTTCTCAGCCAAATCCCTTCTTTTGTTCTATGTCACCAGGCAGGCGTATTCTTGCAGTAACTCGTGCTGCTGTATTGCACAGCACTGCACGATTGGATCAGAAGGAGAAGGATACAAACAACAACACATTCAAAACGCAAGAAAATGCAGTGCTTACAGTCCCGGGGTAGTCAATTCCAGTCCTCAAGGGCCACCAACAGGTAAAGGATATCCCTGCTTCAGCATAGGTGGTGCAGTCTTCGGCACTGATTGAGCCACCTGTGCTGAAGCAGGGATATTTCTGAAAACCTGACCTGTTAGCAGCCCTTGAGGACTGGAGTTGGCCGCTCCTGATCTTCAGGTGACCTTGAAGCAGTTTATAATAAGAATGAGACGGTTCTGGTTTGAATTTTCTTTCTGGGTTAACAAAAGAGCAGACTTCTTGGACACAGCTACGATTGGAAAGGAAGAAAACATGGAAGAAGTCTCATTCTGAGCACTGCACAGGATTTCAAGAATAATCTCTCTCATATATATATATATATATCATTTTTTTGTGCAAATGAAAATGTCGCCCTGGCGTTAGAAACGATTCTCTTATTTCGTGAGCATTTAACAGAAATAAAGCAAGTCTTTAACAGAAATAAAGCCAAATGGTCAGATTTTTCTAATAATTTCGACAGATTTCGCACACTTATCCCTGTCTTTATCTCCCACTCCATTCCCTGTTGTCTGTCTGTATTTTTTTTTTTCTCTTGGGAAAGTATAAACATAAATATTGTGGGGGTTTTTTTTGCGGAGGGAGGTGGGAGAGACTGCACCACCTGTGCAGAAGCAGGGATATCCTGAAAACCTGACCTGTTGGTAGCTCTTCAGGCCTGGAGTTGGCCGCCCCTGGTGTATATAATATACAGCACAACCTGCGTATTGTGGATCCCGCACGTACAAAGCTGTGCAGGGCTTTTTAAACGATGCAGCGGATATTAAAAATGATAGGAATGCGTTAGGTGAAGAGGGCCGCCAACGTATCGCAAATCAGACGCAGCGTTTGTAAATGAAAATGTACTTTTGACCCAATTGCAGTCGGCTCGCTGATATTTAAGCAGGACGAGATCCAGCAAGTACAAATGGAAATCTCATGCGGACAGAGACGATTTGCATGGGGTTCAACAAGCAACAGAATAGAATTTTTTCAGCACAACTGCTGACAGCATCTTCAGAAGCGTCCTGCTCCCAGGACCGGCACGGACATTACTATTAGTGCATAAAGGTGCAGTCGGACAGTTGTATTTCGTAGGTTTCATCCCCGGTGGCCGCGGCTGCGTGACGCAGACAAGGTACAGCCCCCTATGGGGCAGGCCCCAGTCGGCGTGTGTGCGTGAGCGCACAAGGCGCGGTGCGCGACCTGCTTTTGCCAAAAGACAAGATTTTATGTCTTTTGGCGCGGCGGCCGAGCACCGGCCGCGTCACGGCGGCGGTTCAGCCAATGAGGGCGACCCAACCGCGTGACGTCTTGGCCACGCAGGCCCCCCCCCCCCCCCCGGTCATGGCTCACACTGGTGCATGCGCCGCCAGATGCTCCGACGCTCCGTAGCCTAAAGTGTCTCTGAATGGGGAAGTGTTTGTCATTCAAGTGTTATCCCCTTATCTCGTCCTGTCCTTATCAGAGTCAATATAGATAAGGGGAGCGGGGGAAACTCTGGCTGTACAAGCGCTCCCTGATCACACAGTGACATCACACAGTGACATCACACAGTGACATCACACAGTGACATCACACAGTGACATCACACAGTGACATCACACAGTGACATCACACAAAAGGGAGCAGCTAGAGGGAATCAAACCCCTCCCAAGCCTAACAATAAATACATAAAAAATCCTAATAAACAACAGGTTTGGGTTCAAATAGGTATCAAATCACCCAGATAAGAGCCCTTAAACAGGTCACTGGAATGAGTTTACTTTGGTCCTAGGAGGGACTGACCCTTTAAACCAGTGGACTATATTACACTGTGAGTGTGTGTGTAATCAGCCAGCACGGCTGTCCCGCTCCGCACTCCGCTCCGGACATTCCTGCCATCTCTGTCACTAATAATTCATGTCGCTGCTCCTGTATCTCAGGGAATATAATCACCGGGTTTCTGGGTTGGAAACCCAATTCAGGTCACAGCCACAGGTAAAAAAAAATGAAAAAAAATAATAACGTAAAAAACATCTATTACGGTTCCTTCGGTATTTACTGTATATTTGCCCGCCTATCCCGCAGGTTGGCTGCTTGTAATGTGATCTCAGACAGACGCAAATCTACCTGTACATAAAGCAAAGCCACCGACGGGGCAAAAAGACCCCCTATTCAGCCCCACTCCTGGAGAGGGAACATCTGCGCGGCTTTTATATCGAGAAATAAAGGACACAAGACAAGGAATTAAACAGCTAAAATACCTATTATGATTTGAAAGATGTTTGAAAGATTGCTGTAAGCCCCAAGCACAGATATGCAGTTACACACACACGTGCCTAATATATGTCGGGTTCCGTGCGATTGTTCCAGGTCCCATAATCCACACATAACCGGATCGACCCATTTTTCTTCCGCACAAACACAATGGGTTTTGAGGCACAGGGTGGGTGGGAGAGGCACAGGGTGGGTGGGAGAGGCACATAGAGGCACATGGTGGGTGAGTGGGTGAGTGGGTGGGAGAGGCACAGGGTGGGTGAGTGGGTGGGAGCCCCCCCCCCCCTTCTCCCTGCCCCACCTTCCCTCTGGTCCAAGCCCACCTCCTTCTGGGAAGGGAAAAGTCTGCAATGATTAAAGGGCAGTGTAACAAAGGCCCGGGCTGTCTGCACAGAGGAGTCTGTGTCACATCCCAGACAGGTTTCATCCCTGGGGGGAAAGGAAGAGATTAAACTCGTGTCATGTGTTTTCCAAGAAACTCACAATATCCACATGCGTCCAGTTTAAGGAGGGCCCACCTGTTCCCCTCCCTGCTGCACGGGGGGGGGGGGGGTAATGGGAGCTGGAAGGCAGGTAACAATACCCAAATATTCCCCCAACCCAGCAGAGTAACACACCTACCTAAAGGGGCAATCCCACATATGAATAGAACAACTAACTCAGGGGGGCCAACTCCAGTCCTCAAGGGCCACCAACAGGTCAGCTTTTAAGGATATACCTGCTTCAGCACAGTTGGCTCAATCAGTACCACCTGGGCTGAAGCAGGGATATCCCCAATACCTGACCTGTTGGTGGCCCTTGAGGGCTGGAGTTGGCTTCCCCTATAATCTAATTTGTCAATGTCTTAGCTTTCACGGAAAGACATAATCCTGCGTGAAGTAAAAATCTTCATTATTTTACTTCTTGTGTAAAAAATGTGGAAGTTTATATTTTCTTTGGGGCCGTTTTAATTCTAACCGTATATCTGGTCATTTTTAGTCCTCCCCGTTACGCCTTTCAACGACGGCGGCACAATTAGTTTAAACCAAACAATAAAAGGAGTTGTAATCGAACAGCCGGGCCTGTGCGCACACGCCTGCACGGCGCTTACAGACCCGCCCCCTGCTTACACCTCGCTCAGCCCAACCGCCGCTTAGCAGCCCACCGCCCGCTTACGCCCACCGCCGCTTACAGCCGCCAGCTGCTTACTACAGCCCTCCCGCCGCTTACAGACCCGCCGCCGCTTACAGCCCACCGCCGCTTACAGCCGCCCGCCGCTTACAGCCGCCCGCCGCTTACAGCCGGCCGCCGCTTACAGCCCACCGCCGCTTACAGCCGCCCGCCGCTTACAGCCGGCCGCCCTACAGCGCCGTAGCCGCCACGCTCCAACCCCCGCCGCTTACAGCCCGCCCGCCGCTTACAGACCAGCCCGCCGCTTACAGACCGCCCCCGCTTACAGCCGGCCCGCCGTCTTACAGCCGCCGTCCGCCGCTTACACCCGGCCGCCGCTTACAGCCGGCCCGCTCGCTCAGCGCCGCCGCTTACAGGCCGCCCGCCGCTTACAGCCACACCGGGCCGGGCTTTCAGCATCACCGCCCACGCGGCCGCACGCTTACAGCAGGCCCCGCTTACAAGCCGCCCGCGCGCTTAACTACCAAGCCGCCCGCCTCCGCTTACCCTCCATCCCGCCCTTACAGCCACCGCCGTGCTTCAGCCGGCCAGTTGGGACACCGACCGCCGCTTACAGCCTGGCTCCGCCGCTACCGCCGGCCGCCCTTACAGCCGCACCCGCCTCTTACGCCCCCCCGCTTACCAGCTGACCTGTGTCACAGGCGCTTACAGCCTGTTTTCACAGCCAGGCCCTTTTGGCCCAGCCTGTTACAGGCGCGTGCCTTGGGCAAAGCCGGGTAACCAGCCAGGCCTTGGGGCACCTTCCACGGTTACCAGCCGGCCTGGTGGGCCACAGACAGCCTGTTACAGACGGCCTGTGGCACATCCGGTTCAAGACGTCCGGTGGGCACGCCGGTTTACAGGCCCGCCTGTGGTCCACAGGGCCGGTTACAGAGTCCTGTGGGCACAGCGTTACAGACGGCCTGGTGGGGCCACAGCGCGGTTACAGACGGCCTGTTGGCAGGCAGCCGCTTACATCAGCCGTGCCATGTGTGGGGCACCGCCGCGTGGTACAGCCGGGCCTCGGGCGCTTACAGCCGCCCCGCCGCTACAGGCCTGCCCTCGGCTCTTACAGCCGCCGCGCCGCTTAGCAGCTGCCGCTTTTGGCACAGCCTCTTCACAGCCGGTTTCAGCCAGGGCCTGTGGGACACGCGAAGCCGTTACAGCGCGGCCTTTGGGCAAAGCCGGGTGCCAGCCAGTCCGTGTGTGCAAGCGCGGATTGTACGGCCGTCCTGGCGCACCTCCGGTGTACCGGGGAGACGGGCCTGTGTTCACAGCGGTTACATACGGCCTTGGGCACAGCCGGTTACAGCCGGGCTTTGGGCACAAGGGCCGTTTACAGACGTCCTGTGGGCACACCGGATTCCGCGTGAGCGGGCTCTGTGGGCAACGCCGGTTCAGCGGCCGTGGGGCACATCCGCTTCCAGCCGGCCTGTGGGCGACAGGCCCGGTTTTCAGCCAGGCCTGTGGGCCAGCCTGTTACGCGCGGCCTTGTGGGCACAGTCCGCTACAGCCGGCCTGTGGGCACAGCCTCTTACGCCGGCCTGTGGGCACAGAGCCGTTACAGAGCCGGCCTTGGGCACATCCGTTTCCAGCACGGCCCTTTGGCAGGCAGGGCCGGTTACAGCCAGTTCGCTGTGGGCACACAGCCGTTTCCGTAGCGGCCATGGTGGGGGCACAGCACGGTTTACGAGCCCGGCCGTGTGCACATCGGGCGAGTGTGTACAGCCGCCTGTGGGCACAGCCGGTTACAGACGGCCTGTGGGCACAGCCGGTTACAGCCGGCCTGTGGGGCACAGCCGTTACAACGCCTGGTGGGCCACAGCCCGGTTACATGTCGGCCTTTGGGCACCCCGTTACGACGGCCTGTGGGTGCAATCAGCCGGTTACATGCGGCCTGTGGGCCAGTCCCGTTACAAGCCGCCTGTGGCACAGCGCGCTTACAGCCGGCCTGTGGCACAGCCGCTTACGTCTCAATCCCATTCCAGGGAACATGGCTATCGTCGGGCTATCGACACTGCTGGTTCCGCCGGTAGACACCGATGCTAAAAAAACAACGGATAACTCTTGTTCGGATTTAAAAAAAACAAAAAAATCACCTACAATTAACCGATCCTCCCAGTCAACTGCCTTCCTTTATTTTGGTCCTAGAGAGCTTGACCCTTGACCACTTTTCTAAACAGGGGTGCAGATGGACACTGGGGGGGGGGGTAAAGGTCCCTCAGTTGACCCACTTGGATGCTTCTTACCCAATATGAGGTGGTGACCCCACTGGTAAGAGTGGGGACCTCTCTCTCCTTATGATAATAAAGTGTCTTGGAAGGCCGTGTGTGCAAAGCACCCAGAACACCGCGTGTGCAAAGCCCCCAGAACACCGCGTGTGCAAAGCCCCCAGAACACCGCGTGTGCAAAGCACCCAGAACACCGCGTGTGCAAAGCACCCAGAACACCGCGTGTGCAAAGCACCCAGAACACCGCGTGTGCAAAGCACCCAGAACACCGCGTGTGCAAAGCACCCAGAACACCGCGTGTGCAAAGCACCCAGAACACCGCGTGTGCAAAGCACCCAGAACACCGCGTGTGCAAAGCCCCCAGAACACCGCGTGTGCAAAGCCCCCAGAACACCGCGTGTGCAAAGCCCCCAGAACACCGCGTGTGCAAAGCCCCCAGAACACGGCGTTTTGTTTGGATCTGCTAACACGCCGGGCATCCCAGACAGATAAATCATTCCTCCTTATTCTCCCCCTCACCTCCCCGCTGAAATGTGAATAATGCGAGTGCTTCCTTTCAGCGGGCTTACCCATCTCCCCCTTCCTGTTTCGGGATGGCCAGCCCCAGCATGTGAAGCCGGCACTGCCCCTTTCGGTTCGGGACGTTTGGCGACAGGGGGTTGAAGTGTGATGGGTACTCCTGAGCATACAGTAACACTGCTGGCATTATATCCACACCCAGAGTATCTATTTCAACAGCATCAATCTTGCTTAGAGGAGTAATCTAAGCCAGCAAATGTTTTGGTGATGTTTTTGTTTGAAGCAGGTGGGACTCGGGAGCTGAACCCCATTCATTTCAGCTCAGGGGACCCTCTGCTTCCGGAGATACCTACCTCCGAAGTAGGTGCCGGTAGTCACTCGGGCTCAGCAAGCAGGGCTTTAAAGTTTAAAGGTCAAGCTTAAAGTTCCTGCGTCCCATGGGCCAATAGGAAACTGCACCGATGACGTCCCGGCTTCCTATTGGCCCGCATAGGTGCTAATAAATCTTTGAACAGCGGCACATTGTGAACCCTGGCAGCTGAAAAGAGCGGCTACCGGCCCAACTTCGGAGGTAAGTACCTCCTGAAGCAAGGGGTCCCGGGAGCCGAAATTAGCGGGGCTCAGCACCGGAGACCCCCTGCTTAACGGTCAGATAAAACCATTCACCAAACAATCTGCCGGCTTCAATTGTCACTTACAAAACGTACTAAGACACAGTCCGAAGAGCGTCGGCCCAAAATGTCACCACCTTCCATTTCTCTTTTTAATCTACAACAGCCCCACTATTTTTAAGCCACCTGAACCGCTTCGTGACGATGCGTCAGTGATCCCAAAACTGGACAACCTGAAACGCTGAACTTAACGAGCTTAACAAACATTAACCTGTTATAGAGGACCCAATTAACACAGAAATATAAATATATATATATATATTCCATCACTGAATTTGCGTAAATAAATGTTCTTGACGCAGAAGAGGAAGAGAGAAGGACCCCCCCCGTGTTGGAATGATCTATCTGACGCGTCAATTAGGGTTTCAAGGTTTCAAACATGGATACATCCTAGTGCAGGGTAGGGAGAGGGGGAGGTGGGGAGGGGAGAGGGGGAGGTGGGGAGGGATACGTGTGTGGGGGGGGGGGGGAGGGGGGGGGGCGCCTGAAGAGGGGGAGAGGGATACATGAGGGGGGAGAAAGGAAGAGGGGTGATGTTACAGAGACAGGAAGAGGGGTACGCACGGACGGGGAGATGGTACAGGGGGAGAGGGGATTGTGAGGAGGGGAGATGGATACGTGGGAGGGAGAGGTGTCATGTTAGAGAGACAGTGAGAGGGGTACACGTGGGGGAGAGAGACAGGTAGAGGGAAGGTTAGAGAGAGTGAGAGGAGAGGGGGAGAATGTAGAGAGTTTGGGTCTCTTTGCCTGGTTAACATTAGTTGTGGTTATGTGGGTGGTGCAGAATACGTCTTTCACCCTGGCCGTGATTTTGGGCAGCTTGCAGGCGATTGGTGGACAGAGGGCCTGCTCCCTCCCCCCCCCCCCAACCCCCGGCTGTTATTATTTGGCCATACAAAGTGCTCTGTTAAGCATCTGATATCAAATTGTACCGATTGGTCCGCAGTGACTTCATTTTTAGTATGTGTGTTTCAGTTTCCCCCTTACAGGGACCCACAGCCTCCGGCCAAACCAATCCACAGGAGCCAGGCATCAACAACAGACACCACCCCCCAGAGACGCACTGCCCACTGCACAGCGCCAACGCACACAGGGCCACAGACACACACCCCCATCACACAATCGTGTTCAATGACAAACCCAAAGCCCTCATTAACACCATCAATGCTGGGCAGGCGTCTGCTCCATGAAAGGGTAAATATTGTGTATGTGTGTACACACACACACACACACACACACACACACTAACTGTAGCACTGCTTTGCTGCTGTTATCAAGATGGAATGCTGATACAATTGCAATAAATATACATCAGAGGCCTAGATCATATTCAGGTAAAGGGTTAATAATTGCAGCTGCATATAAAGTGTGAAAGCTACATGTTAAATACTACATTTCCCCCTTTCTTCCTTATTTATATGTAAAGCGTGTGACAATGTGTAATTCTACATTCTTACCTAATCTGCCAAATCGATTGCTGCTCCTGTTATAAATCTGCAACAATCCTGATTGTGTGCCCAACATAATGGCTGCCTTTCAGTTCCAATCACCCCTTCATTCAGTGTAACTCAGCAGCTACAATGTATCCAGATATTACGAAGGTAACCGACGATCGTTACAGTTTGCAGCTTAAACTGTTGCAAAGATCTTCTTGCACTGCTGGGGAGGTGGCTAAAATCTGCTACGGAAATCAAAGGACGCTCATTAAAAATGGCATTAAGAGGTGAATAAAATTATCAATAAACAGTCACTATTATCTAATTCTACAGATCATATATATATATATATTTTTTTTTTTTTAAACCCCATAAGATTTTGCATGTTTTGCTGCTTTAAGGACACACAGAAACACAGAAACGCAGAAACGCAGAAACGCAGAAACGCAGAAACGCAGAAACGCAGAAACGCACACACTTTGGACCATCCTAGTAGTACTCTGCCTGTAAACTTGACGTCTTCATGTAACATATATTATACAGATATTATTTCCCGTCACTAGATGATGTGCACGAGTTTTCAATATCTTTAGAGAATTTTTTTCACCCAATATTTGCATTGTTATGAATCATTTGTGTTTCTTTAACTGGTCTTTGATTGCAATGGTTACACTTTGTTCAGATCTTTCTCCTCTTACTTTGTTCAAAGTTTATTCAGGCGGAACTTGAAAATGTAGGGGGGCGGGGGGGGGGGGGGTTGGGGGAAAGAACAGCCGGAGGTTAAAAAACAATCCTAGAGGAACTGCTAACGCGTGATTGAAACAACCTTTTTTCCGACACCACTCAATGCCAGCGCATGGCAGACAAAGAAAACTGCAGGCAGCATTGTGCCGGCTGAAATTATTTACCAAACCTTTTTCCTGTGCTTGGATTCCAAGGACACGAAAACAATGACACCGACTTTCACGCACGTATCAGAAAGTTCCCACGAAGCACATAGGGGCCGAGAGTGAAACCGGGAGAGGAAGCCCGCAGTTCTATGGTGAGAAAACCTGACAATGAGCTGAACAACCGCACTTTCCGATAAGAATTACTACTGAATCAGCACAAAATGAGGGAAGGAGCGGCTCAGTGAGTAAAGATACTGACTGGCACTGAGTGTGAAGCAGGGGAGCCTGGTTCAATTCCTGAATATATTCCTAAAAACCCAGGGTACATACCTTGTACGTACACTGTAAACAATGACACTGAGTTAGTCTCAGGGGAGCCTGGTTAAGTTCCCAGGGTCGGCTCCTCGTGACCTTGGGAAAGTCACTTTATCTCGCTGTGCCCCAGGCACCAAAAGCATAGATTGTAAGCTCTGCGGGACAGGGACTGTCTGTAAAAATTTCTCTGTAAAGCGCAACGTAAAACTAGCAGCGCTATAAGAACATTTTAATAATATTATTATTATTATTATTATTAAGGAAACTAAACCCATGAGAAGATTGCATTGAAGATTAAATCAGTTGTATAAAAGCGGTTTAAAGCTCAGCTTGTGTATTGCGGAGTCACACATGGCTTCTCCATCCTTCCCAGCAACTACCTCCTCCTAATTATTACACTCTTGATTATCCTGTTGTAGCAAAGAAGAACCGTAGGTGTGTAATATAGCCCTCGCGCATGCGCTACTGTGCGCGCGCGTCAATTAGAATTGCAGGGTATGAGCCGTGAGTGTTGGCGCGGCAGACCAGGGAAAACACAATAAAATTGTATTTTCGCACTGCTGCCACACCGCAAACCAATCACAGCGCGGCCAAACGCTGTGACGTCAGAGTCACGCCCCCCAACCGCGCGCATCACCGCTTGCACCCTAGCAACTAAATGTGGACGCCGAGGACTATATTACAGCCTTAAGTGGAGGAGACACTGAGAAAGGCAGGAAGAGGACAGAAGTTGCTCGCTGCAGCATTTATTCGTCCCATGTATACAGCTTTGTGAACCTGGCCCTGTGCGCCCCCCAAAATAAATACACAACAGGATTTCAAGGGTTACATTTTTTTTAGAGACATTCTGTCCGCCAAGGGGTTAACCTAGGGGTTCTCAACTCCAGTCCTCAAGATCCCTTAACAGGTCAGGTTTTCAGGCTCTCCTCTGCTTCTGCCCAGGTGGCTCAATCAGAATGACTGATTGGGTCACCTGTGCTGAAGCAGGGATATCCCAAGAACCTGACCTGTCGGTGGCCCCTGAGGACTGGATTAACCCTTCCTGAGTCATGGCAAACATCTTGCCAATAGAACAGCAAGGGAATGCATGACTACTGCTTTGCTGTTTGCACCCCAATTTCATCTCGACGTCCCCTCCCGCCCCGTGTGCAATTGTCAGCCAAAATACTACTGCAGTCCCAGCCGAGATCAGGGAGCGTTATGGATCTCTGATCACCTCTGCACAACCGATCCCAGCGCGTGTTGCAATACACAGATTCTGCCGAGTTATACCACGCTAAAAATATTCAGATGACGATTCTCCCCCCCCCCCCCTTCCTTGTCCATCTTGGGGTAAGATGTTTAGGGCAGGGATTGTATGCCACAGCCATCAATGTGACTGGCTAACAAAATAAGTATCAGAACTTTAGAACTTGTCACTGCCACTTTGTATCTGCAGAGATAGCCAGTGCCCAGTCAATATTCACATTTGTCATGTGCCAACATATGTCGTAGTGCTTTACAATGGATGCGAAGGCAACAGCAATGCCAATACAGTATCAGCCTGCACTGGTACAGGAAGGAACCCTGCTCCCAAGAGCTTACAATCTAAAAAGGAGGGGGGGAGGAGATTAAAAACAAGGTATATAGAGTGAGAGGTGGATGAATAAAGGTAACATTTTAGTCTCCTGATAAAAGCAGCGTGTATTGCTAATATATAGATTTTTTCTTTGCTTGTTTGCTCCGTTCTACTATTCAGAGCTACATGTGCAAAGCGCCAAAGCTGTTAAACACACGTGGCATGAGAAGCCACTCATTACAGCGTGTGGCATATTCATCTAGGAGTATAATAATAATAATAATAATCATTTCACGGCGTCCGCCTGCTACGGCCCTGGCCTGGTCGCGCTGCGCACTCATCCTTCTGGGCTGGAGAATATTTCTCATCCATGGTTATTCTAATTAAAAGGTTACCCTCTTCCCCGGGGGGCCTCAGACATTTAGACTAATCGCTGCAGGGCAGAACCCCCAAACCTGCAGCATTGTATCACAGAGCGGTGCGCAGCACTATATAGCAAGACTAAGAATAGCGAGAAACATCACCGGAGCGAGGCGGAATAAAGTACACAGGCCGTACCTCTCGGAAGGTGGGAGAGGGAAGGGCAGAGGCTCACACCCGGGTATAAATAAGGTGCAGGGCGGGAGCATTCACTGTAGGAAGAGGTATGGTAGAACGAGAGGTCATGTGGGAAAACGGGAGTAAGTCCATCGTTGAAAGGGTGGTAGATACATGGAGAATCCTCCCAGCAGTGGCGTCTAATCCCGGCACGGGACTCCGGTGTGTTTGGGACCAGGAATATGGAGGGGACATACAACAGGGCCCAGTATAATTTGCAGCAGGTAGGTGGTGGGGAGGAGGGAGATCCGTGCCACAGGAGCTATTGTAACACACGTGTGCGGGAGCAGGCGGACGTGTTCTCCCCCCCCCCCCCCTGCCCTTTATTGGTGCCTCATTCATAAAATGGCTGCTGGTGAAATTCCGCTGCAGATAGCAAACACAAGGGGTTTTTTTTGTGGGTCGTGCTGGGGCGTGCGCTCCACAGAAAGGTACACTTTAAAATAAAATAAAAAAATTCCTTCCTTCCTCCCGTTATAAAGAGCTGCGCCTCGTCCCCTAACCTCGTCCCCTAGCCTCGTCCCCTAACCTCGTCCCCTAACCCTCTTCCCCAACCTGAAGTCCCAGGGAAACAGGCTTTTTTAATTTGAGGCTTGTTTACAGAGCGGAGGTTTTAACTCTTCCCACGCTCTGGATTCCCGGCTCCTGTTACTTATTATTTTTATTTAAGGGGATTTTTACACCACGGGGTCAGACTTTCCTCCTCCTCCCCCCCCCCCCCTCCCCACTGCTCTCTTTCTCCATTCGTTTACACACTCAAAATCTGGCTTTTAATCTGTGAGGTTTTACAAAAACATTAACTCATCTCACCTTTAAACATCACACGTGGACTTAAAGAGGCAGGCCAAGCAGCTTTCAAAAAAGAAAAATTATATATATATTTTTTAAATAGATGCAGCCTTTGATTACCTTTATTGAAATCTAATTACCTAAGCTTCCGATCGATTTGTTCTCCCGTCATCGATCAGCAAACCCTTGCTACCCAGGGTTCACGTCCACCTTTCATGATCAATCAATGCTTCCGTCAGTGTAACTCAGCAGCTACAATGTATCCTGATATTACTAAGGTAACATTATCTATTGTTACAGTTTGCAGTTCAAACAGCTGGGAACATTGGCAACAAATGATCACAAACAGGAAAGTGTTGCAAAGATCTTGCACTGCTGGGGAGGTGGCTAAAGTCTGCTGTAGAAGTCAAAGGAAGCTCAGTATTTCAAAACTCTTTAAAAATGGCATTAAGACTTGAATTTTAGAATACATTTTTTAGTAAATATCCAATACTACAGAACTGATTTATTTAAAACACATGTAGGATATTGCTTGGACCGCCCCTGTAACATACGCTGTTACACAGCCAGGCTTCAGATGAACATGCATGTTGTAATAGCATTGTCTTCAGTGATCATTCTCATTCATATGTTCTAGAAATAATACATACAACACGTGTGTAACCATTTCCCTGCCAGATGATATTACCTAGTTTGGTTTATACAGAAAGCAAAAAAAAAAAAATCTGATATTTCTAACATGAAGCACGGTCACTATCGGAGAGAAACAAAAAGATTGGGAATCCAAAAGTTCGGATCAATCGGAGGAGGGCGAGTGGGGGACACTTGTCACGTGAACAGATTGTGGGACAATACCCTTCCAATGTACATGAAACAAAAACCTGTGAACATGAATGTAATCTGCATACAAACTGCACCACTCGGCAATTCTTCATCTGCAGGACTCCGAGATTCAAGGGACTGGGGTTATTTGGGGTGCTCTGGATCCCAAAAAGTGGCAGAATCCTGAATCCCACTAGCCCAGGGGCGGCCAACTCCAGTCCTCAAGACCCACCAACAGGTCAGGTTTTAGGGATATCCCTGCTTCAGCACAGGTGGCTCATTCAGTCTCTGCTTCAGCACAGGTGGCTCAATCTTTGACTGAGCCACCTGTGCTGAAGCAGGGATATCCTTAAAACCTGACCTGTTGGTGTGTCTTTAGGTCTGGAATTGGCCTCCCTTGTACTAGGACTCTCCCAAAAGAGACCCTGAGCAAGACACTGCGGCCCGATATACTAAGCCGTGCTAAGCGGTGTCACGCCTTATGGTCCCACTCAAGTGAATAGGGCGCAAGGTGCCTCATTGCCCACCCTCACTGGTTTAATATAGTCCTTTATCACTCTGCGCCTCCGGCAGCAAAATGAAGCTGCGAGCTCCTCAGGGCAGGTACGAATGCTGCGCAGATCCCGGTAATCGTGATTTCATGGTAAATTCATCAATCTCCAATTTCAGCATATCCCTGCTTCAGCACAGGTGGCACAATCAGTCCCTGAATCAGCACAGGTGTCTAAATCAGAGGCTCAGTCTTCGATATCCTGAAAACCTGACCTGTTGGTGGGCCTTGAGGACTGGAGTTGCCCACCTGTGATGAGGCGGAGTTGGGTCACCTGAACAACACATGAAACGCACTCAGCAGCTTTTCGTCAGAGTTTGAAGCTGCTCATCACCTAACCATTCTGCGGCTGCGACAGGCAGGAACCCCAGCAGCATGCAGGAACCCCAGCAGCATGCAGGAACCCCAGCAGCATGCAGGAACCCCAGCAGCATGCAGGAACCCCAGCAGCATGCAGGAACCCAAGCAGCATGCAGGACACACACACGTACGTTGCTCTCACCCTTAATACAATGCCCCTATTCAATGACGCACTTACCAAAATTCCCTCCTACTGTCTCTGTACGTTCTCCCTACCTACCAATTAGACTGTAAGCTCCTCGGGGCAGGGACTCCTCTTCCTTAATGTTACTTTTATGCCTGTAGCACTTACTCCCATGATCTGTTATTTATATTATCTGTTATTTATTTGATTACCTCGTGTATTACTGCTGTGAAGCGCTATGTACATTAATGGCGCTATATAAATAAAGACATACAATACAATACAATGGCACAGCCAGAACACTGGCCTTCCAGGTGTAAACGCAAGCCGGGAATTTTCAGCTGGCCTTCCAGGTGTAAACGCAAGCCGGGGATTTTCAGCTGTTATCACTACAGAGAGGAACGTTTAGTTTGTTCAACCTGCTCACAGCCTGAATAAAGCCAAATAACAAGGATCCCCCAATCTCCCCCAGTGTGGGACCAAACTGAACATCTCCCAGTCACCGTACCACAAACACCACACGTTCCACGCTGGTTTCACGTGAATGAAGGAGAGTCGTGGCACCTCTGCTGTAGCATACAGCGAGAGACTCCATCTCTGCACACACGGAACAAAAGGACTGTTAATAAAACCAACATCTGGCTGAAGGAGCCGAAACCCCCCGTCTGCCCCCACACCGCCGCTTGCACAACACCCAGTCTGCTTCTCCATAACCCAAGTAGTAGCTTCCACCGGAGTCCCACGCAGTCAGCGCATGTTCAGGAGCGCGGCGTCAACTAGAAAAACCATTTCCTGCCCACTGTGGAAAGCACACGGGCATCCGCAAACCACAGAACCGACCCCATCCACAGGACGGTGTATACACGGAGTTGTGTAGAGAGGTGTGAACCAAGCACAGTGCTCTTCCAAAGCACATATGGGGTAAAATAAAGCACTCGTGAGCACATAGGCCTCCATTTTTCCTCGTTATTAATCATAAAGCAGGGGGCGGCCAACGCCAGTTCAAGGGCCACCAGCAGGACAGGATCCAAAGCATAGAGTCACAATAAGATTCATCCCCCATTGCTTCCACGGAAGGAAGCAGCCATATTAAAAGTCGTCAAACGCCTACAAATGATGAAGGACAACGGTGAGTGCACGAAAAAGCTGGTTTGTAATTAACAATAGGAATGCAACTCTGACCCCAAGAAGTCCGACAACTACTTTCTCCCCGGACCCGCCAGCGCCTGCTTCCGCGCCTTGATAAGTTGAAGCGCACAGAGATAATCTTCGTTAATTTAACAAGAAAAATTATTTTCGAGCGTCTAAAAAATACGCCATCAAAAGGAGGCTTTTGATTTAGTGCATTATTTTTGACGGGGTAATATTCTGTTATTCTCTCGGTAAATTTCCCAGCCGTGGAGCCAGGGCGAAGGAGCCAAAACTTCCTAGAAGCATGGAAATTGTCAGTAGATACTTGGCACATCAAATCTGCCCAATTTCCTACCGTGCTGCAAATCCAAACACCCAAACTGAGCTCCGGCCCGAGCTATCAGCATTAAGGATACCCCTCTGTGTAACAGGCTTCAGAATTCCAATTCTGGATATAGTTACATAATAGATGAGGTTGAAAAAAGACGTACGTCCATCAAGTTCAACCTATGCTAAATTTAGACAACAGATACTTTATCCTATATCTATACAGTACTTGTTATTGATCCAGAGGAAGGCAAACAAAAAACCCCATTAAGGGGAAAAATGAATTCCTTCCTGACTCCAAGAATTGGCAATCGGATTAATCCCTGGATCAACATCCTTCCCATGTATACTTATTTGGTATATCCCTGTATACCATTCCCATCTAAAAAGATGTCCAACCTTTTTTTGAACAAATCTATTGTATCTGCCATCACAGTCTCCATGGGTAATGAATTCCACACTGTAACTGCCCTTACTGTAAGGAACCCTTTCCTTTGTTGCTGGTGAAATCGCCTTTCCTCCAACCTTAAGGGATGGCCCCGAGTCCTTTGTACTGCCCTTGGGATGAAAAGTTCTTTTGAAAGCACTTTGTATTGTCCCCGAATATATTTGTATATAGTTATCATATTCCCTCTTAGACGCCTCTTTTCTAATGTAAATAAATCTAATTTAGCTAGCCTCTCCTCATAAGTTAAGATTGTCCATCCCCTTTATTAATTTGGTGGCTCTTCTCTGCACTGTATGTATGGATGTATGTATGTATGGATGTATGTAGGGATGTATGTATGTATGGATGGATGTAGGGATGTATATGTATGGATGCACATAGCGCCATAACATTAAACACAATGGGAACAAGCACTTCATACATAAAAGTAAACCATAGGAAAAGGAGTCCCTGTTCCAAAGCGCTTACGATCTAAGCAGTATGTGGGGATAACTTACAGAGACAGTAGAAGTGTTGTGGTAAGTACATTGGAGCTACTGAAATGCTTTGTTTATCATGCACCACCTAGGCTGGGTGGCTACTCCATGAAACAACCACCCTTTCAATTAAGAAATACTTCCACAAGTTCCCCTTCAGAATAATGTGTTCTAGAATTCCTCCTGGCGTATTTGTTCTAGAATTCACCAAATCCTCCCAGCCCCCCTTCTGCATGTTCAAGGTCATTTACCGGTAGTCTTTCCCCGGTTATGAGAGGGCCTCCATGCACCATTATTCGCACCCGTTCTATTGCACCTTGGATGCTTTTGGTACATAGCCTTGTATTGGCCGTGCTCAGGCTGATTGCACTGTGATAATAAACCTACAAGACTCAGAATAATACAGCGCACACATATACATCTCTAAAAGGGCATGTTCACATGGACCACTTCAAAGTAAGTAACGGACCCCCTCTCTGTTCGAGGTGTGTGTGTGTGTATGTATATGTATATGTGTGTATGTATATGTGTGTATGTATATGTGTGTATGCTGTGTATATGTGTATGTGTGTGTGTGTATATGTGTATGTGTGTGTGTGTATATGTGTATGTGTGTGTGTGTGTGTGTGTGTGTGTGTGTGTGTGTGTGTGTGTGTTTTACAGGGATAACGTTGTGTGAGACAGGAATGCTATTTTTCCCCGGCACAGAACCAAACACCTAGAAAAGCAGCTGCCAGCAGCAACAACTGAATTATATCCTTCCGATAATTAAGCCCCCGGCCACACAAGCGCGATCTCCCTCTTCAGAACCTGTAGCCAAGCGGCAGAGATAAGCAAAGGGTGAATCAGAGAGGCCGGCAGAGAACTCTTCCTACATTTACCCACGGACATCGCCACGACAATTAGATTGTAAGTTCTAAGAGCCGCAAATTGTAGGACATTGAAATTAAATCTGCACGGAGCCGGCCGTCAAAATCCCAACTGCTCCTATTCCTTCCTTTTTATTATTTTTAGTTTCATTATGGGTAAATCCCGGACCCCCGACAGGGGGTGGGGGGGGGGGGCTGAGCACCAAGGAACACGGTCCCGTACAGAGAGGCCGCACCAAGCCCTTCTTTCTGCTACTGACCGCCGGACTTCTAGGTCTGACCGACATCTCGCTGACCGTCCGCCCCCCCGCCAGCTATCGCAGTGTAATAACCCCCTTAGGCCACGATTATACCCAAAAACGCACGCCGTGTCACGTGTAGCTGCGCGGCGCCAAAACATGCAAAAATCCTATGAAACAGTTCATACCGCCAGCGACGGTCGTGGCGCGGCGTGCTGCGAAGTGGGCGGCCGGGGAAGACACAGAGGGTTTCGTGTTTTTTTTTTCCTGCGACGGCCGTGTCACGTGAGGGGTTCGGCCAATGAGGGCGAACCGCTCACGGCTTCCGCCACGCCTGCAGGCCTCCTCTGCTCTCTCCCCCCCCGGTATAATCAAGATGATGCTCGGCGGCAGCACTGGGTGACGTCACGGAATAGCGCTGCCGCCCTGCAGGTATCATCCCAGCCTTAGATTTGCAGGTGTACCCTGTAAAGTATACATCTGAATTAGATAAGACTGTACCCAACGGCACAGTTGTTGTTTTGTATACCTGCAAAGTGGTAGAAAGGTGCAGTGCAGGTGCACACATGGCATTTTCTGGAACGGGTAATGTTTTGCACAAATACACCATACATGGTTCTTTAAAGATAAACAAAAGATTGCGTTCTTATACACACGATCGGGAGGTGTCGAGTGTGTCCCCCCTCCCCCCCCGCCCCCTGAAATATTGACCTTTTATATGCTGTTGTTTCTGCTCCCTTTTGGGAAATAAATATGGCTGCCGTCCAAGCCTCACTCCCACGGACCAATAGGAAACCAGGATGTCATCAGAGCACAGACAGGACAACTTCCTAGCTTTGATTCTACTTTAATTTTATCTCGGGGTCTTGGGGGGCGGGGGGCCTCAAAGATGGGAATAGGTTAAGGGGGGGGGGGGGGAAGAGGAGGATTGCAGCTTTAGTAAGAGGCTTGTTCCCTTACTTAGGACTCTGTTCTTGAAGTGTGAGGTCACCAGGGTTTACCAAAATGACCACTACTGACCCAGGGTACCACTACTGACCCAGGGTACCACTATTTTTTTTTATTTACAGATTTAAAGTTCTACCTGCGTTAATTTCTTATCCTTCAACGAGGAGCAAGAGGAGGAGGGGGGGGGTTCACTTTTTCCGCTTTTAGCCTTTTTCCCCCTCTTTGTGTCACTTAACAAGACTTCATCCTGTTCTTTAATTTTTAGCAAACCAGGTCTGCGGGGAAATAAACGACATTATAACCACATCAAGGGCACCAAAACCCCTCTCCTGCGGGAGACTCTCAGTTTGGTGGGGGGGGAGGGGAGGGAGGGGGGAGGGTAACACTGCCTGTGGGGCCAGCAAAGGGCTTAGCTATTACTGTGTATTAAGAGTCTGTTTATACACAGGACAGCTCTTCTTCCCACACTGCCTCTCTGTACTCGTGACCATGTGAGCCCTCCGATCACTCCCTGCTTCCCCCTTCCCCGCCTCCCCCCCCCAAATTCCAAACACAGGTAAAGTCCCCCACCCCTACTCTGTGCCTCAACTGCATGCCTCTCGTAGGGAGCGTCTGTAGGGCCCGTAACGGCATGTTTGGGAGGAGAAGGGCCCCTAGGAAGGGGAGACACTGTCACCTTTCTGCAACCTCCTCCAAACGCTTTTTTTTTTTTTTTTTTTTTTTTTTACAAATGTCCTTTCGCACAAATAAGGAGCGTCGGCGCACACACCGGGGGGAGGGGTAGGGGGTTGGGCGACCTTACCCAGGTCACCCTCACAAACACGCCAGCCCCCCCCCCCACACACACACACCCCCCATACATACACACACCCCCCATACATACACACACCCCCCATACACAAATACACCCCACCACCCACAAGCCCATGACCCCTCCCACAAGCACACGACCCCCCTCCCACAAGCACACGACCCCCCTCCCACAAGCTCACGACCCCCCTCCCACAAGCCCACGACCCCCCTCCCACAAGCACACGACCCCCCTCCCACAAGCACACGACCCCCCTCCCACAAGCCCACGACCCCTGGAGACCAGAGAGAATGGCCGAGATGCAGAGAGAAGGAGGGAGGCAGTTTCCCTGCAGTGATAACCTCACTGATATATTTAAACTTGGAGGAATCCCTATTCTTTTTAATGGGATTGTTTTGGGTGTCCCAGTCTCCCGGCTTCATGCGCTAAATACACATGAAGTCTGCGCCGAAAAAACAGATATTCCCAGCAGAGCTTTCGTCGCAGTTATAAAGCGCGGCCCCGTATTAAACCCCTGGTCTTTCCTTCATATGTAGGATAGCCGTGTGCCCAGCCCAGGCACTTCTGAGCTCAGTCACTGTAGCCGCCTCTGCTGGGGGGCAGTGCCCGGATACCACCACTCTTTTTGGATGGAAGGGCGTTTGGGAACCTCTGGGCTTAGTGCGAGCGAGGTAGGGAGCATGTCGAATATTTGGGGCCCATAGTTGCAATGTTTTCCTAATTACAAGCCGTGTCCCCGTAACAGTGCGGTGTTTATGGGTCTGACATACAACCCCCCCTGGGAGAGGCGTGCTGCAGTGTCAGACTGTGTGCGAGCAGCTATATATAAACCTGCGTGTATACTGTGAGTCATCGCGATATGAATGGGGTATGCACAGCTGCCTGATATGGCCTTGTCGCGGCCCGCTGACCTGACGGGGTCAACCCTCTCTCACTGACTGCCCCGCACCTCTGGAATGCCCTTCCCCTCAATACCCGACTAGCCCCCTCTCTATCCACCTTTAGGACCCACCTTAAAACACCTCTTTAATGAAGCATACGCGTAGCTCCATGGCTGATAATTTACACCTCATACATCGACCGTGACCCCCCTGCAGACGCACTTACCAGAACGCCCTCCTACTGTCTCTGTACGTTCCTCCAACCTACCAATTAGATTGTAAGCTCTTTGGGGCAGGGACTTCTTATTCCTGATGTTACTTTCACGTCTGAGGCGCTTCTTCCCATTAGGTGTTATATTAGTACGTCCTGTGTATCACTGCGGTGACGCGCTGTGTACATAAATGGCGCTATATAAAACACCTGTATACGTACAAATGCTGGGTCCGTTTTGTTTGTTTTTTTTTAGGTATTTCCGGTTAATTAAATTTGACGGTAAAAACTCTTAAAGCTGCAGTTCAGTCTTTTTTTTAATTTATTTTTTTACTTCAATAGTTTCATGTGGGCAATCTCTAATTACCTAAAGAACTGTATAGCTGCCGGTCAATTCGTTCTCCATGTATTGATAGGCGAAATTTGGTGACATAATTAGTGAAGGGATCTGTTTTTCTTCTGCTTCTGTCTCTCAGTGGAAGCTCATGAATATTCATGAGCACTCCTGCACGGACATGTGCTAGAGGGAGGGCAGGGCTGACAAAGGGGTGTGCCAGAGCTTGTGACAGGACATGAAGGGGCAGTGCCTTAGCAAATGGCTGTTAAAATAGAATACAAGAAAATTGGTCTTTCAAAGTTGTTTTTTTTTTAAAAACAGAAAATGCTAAAAGTATTTTATCTTACTACAGAACTGATTTATTAAAAAAAAAACACACATGCAGGATATTGACTGAACTGCAGCTTTAAGCTGCGCTTATAGTGCCTTACGACGGCGCTCCGAAACAAATCCATTGACTCCATCGCAATTGCTTATAGTAAGCGCGGCGGCGTGACTAAAAATTTGGAAGCCGGGTAAATTTGATTTTTTTTTAGAGACAGTCGCCACATGTGACTGTCTCTAACCCAATCAAATTGCGCGGCCCGCCCCCTTTAGTGACGTCACTGGCCTTGTCGCCAGCGACGTCGCTAAAAATCAAATTGTAACTTTCGCTGGTGGCAACGGGTGATGTCATCGGTCGCGTCGCCAGGACTATAAGCGCGGCCTTATAGGGACAGACGCATATTTCCATGCAGTGAAATCCAGTCTACATTTGAAGAAGAGACCTATGAGGTTTGGAAAGTTCTGTACACGATCGTTTCATCTATGAAGAAACGTAACGCAGCAGTTACCACCTCAGACCCGCCATGTTTTTATTACCAGGATGGGACGCATGGGGGGGGGGGGGGGAAAGAGAGATGAACTGCGCTAATCGCCTGTTTCTAGAGATACTTACCTGGTAACGGTAGCGCTGGAAGTTCGTGGTATTTAAATGCCCTGCGTCCCGATGGATGACATTGTGGCTTCCTATTGGCTCGAGTGACGCGCGGGAGGTGTGTTGACTAATGGAGTTGGCCGCTCCTGCTCTAAAATGCACCAACATCTACAGGTTTACCTTTGCATCTGAAATAAACATGGCCGAGAAGGCGATTCTTGGCGATATTATTGCAGCCCCGACGTACGCCGCTAATGGAGCTTTAAAGTCGCAGATGGAAATTTTAATTAAAAAAAAAAAAAAATTCGTATTAAAAAAAATGTGATTGCTCCATTAGTCAATAATGGGTTAATACGAGGGGGTGGGGGTCCTGGCACCTTTAGAAGCAGTGTAAGAGACAGCAATAACCCTGTCACTGCCAGAAGCGCCTGCAGCGTACGGAGAAGCACAAACACCGAGATCTCACATCAAAAATATAACAAAAAAGGATCAGAGTTTCCCCCCCAACAATGTATCACTATTTGACCCTTCAGATCAACACCAAACAGAACTGCCCCGCACCCGACACCGTTCTGCCTTTCCCCCCGAGCCCTCACCTCTCCCCCTAGCCGGGACGTTTCCAGGCAGAGGGGAGATTTTGTGCGCCCAGCATATTTTCGGAAAGGTGTTGGACTATCGGGTTTCCTGTTGTGGAGAAACCCGGCACCAGCTCATCACCGGGAAACAAAATGCCGAGGGCTCACCCGCAGCGCCGGGGCAGGGAATCAGCGGGACCATTTCTACAGGATCAAGTAGATCAGCCGAAGGTTTTTAATTCATTATCTAAAAAGGTAAAGGGATCCCCAGTAGGTCAACGTATCAATTACCTTCCAGGAGATCAGATGCATCTGTGACAGGAAATGTTGGTAGTCACATCGGAGACAGCGAGACTCTGGTGTGCAGTGTTTGTACCTGCCGTCAGTCTAGTAACATACATATATCTACCATTATTCTGCATTATAATATTCTTCGCAGTCAGGATAAAGGTTTTAGATCGTCCCGCACTCCGTTTAGATCATTATAGTCCGTGTAGGTTCTCTTGGTAAGGTGCTGGCAGTTGAAGAGTGGCCGGGATCCCACTTCTGCCACCTTGTTTAAACTTGGTAGCTGGATATCTTCGTTTGCCGCGCTGTTCTAATAAAGTATTACACCAGGCATTTTAGCGTAATAAACTGTTTTATTTGCGGTCTGCAAACGAACGCCGTTTCGGGAATCTCCCTTTCCCTAGGCTGGGTAAATATTGCACCGGAGAAAGGGAGGTTCCCGAAAGTTGTGCGTTTGCAACCTGCAAATAAAGCAGTTTATCATGCTATAATGTCTGGTGTAAGACTTTATTAGAACTGCCCGGCAACCGAAGATACCCAGCTTCTATTATAATATTCTACAATATCATATGGAAGCACTAAATATATCCAGATCAGTGTGTGGAAATTCCGTGAATTGTTCTGCGTTGGGAGCCGAACAGGGGATCGGCCGCCGCTGGGCTCCAGCCAGAGACTTGGGAATTTAAACCGCCTGCCCCAACACACAAGGTATTTATTTCACGTTTTTTTTTCTAGCGCTACTCACCAAGAAGCTCAGTACTAGAGCGTGTGTAGGAACTTGGGGAGGACGCCCCATCCCAGGTCTATAACCGGTAATATAGGAAGTTTTACAGACACAGTCCCTGCCCCGCAGAGCTTACAATCCATGCTTTTGGTGCCTGGGGCACAGGGAGATAAAGTGACTTTCCCAAGGTCACAAGGAGCTGACCCCGGGAACTTAACCAGGCTCCCCTGAGACTAACTCGGTGTTGTTGTTTACAGTGTACGTACCCTGGGCATTAACCCAGACCCGCATTGGGAATACCACAACATATGGGTTTTAGGAATATATTCGGCACCGCTTCTTTTGTTGATGTTTTATCCAAAACTTGACCCAGGGTGAAGCATGAGGAGCTGCCTACCAATAAGAATCTTACAGCCCCATTCACCTGACGTCTTCTAGAATAGCACGGCTTAGTAGAAATGGGCCCCAATGTCTTGCAGCTTTTGCAAGGATTAGTGAACCGATCCCTGGTCTGTTCTTGAGAAGTTTATCACCCTTAAAGTCCTCAAAGGCCACCAACAGGTCAGGTTTTAGGGCTATTCCTGCTTCAGCATAGGTGGCTCAGTCAGTGGCTCAGTCAGTGGCTCAGTCAAAGACTGCATCACCTGTGCTGAAGCAGGGACTGATTGAGCCACCTGTGCTGATGCAGGGATATCCTGAAAACCTGACCTGTTGGTAGCCCTTGAGCCACCTCTGATCTATATAATAGCTAAACCGTGGCACACATGAGAAGGACGTTAATAGGAACAACAAAATCTATTTTCAGATTTACTGTATCTTCACAGTTTGTCATTTACATTCATTCATTGAAGGTCACCTTCAAGTGGCGCGGGTCCCTGTTACCTTTAGAATTGTATCACCTTGTAATCTTGGGCACAGGACGTGACTCCTCAGTAACCGGTGACAGATTCTCCCATCCGGTTCTTATCGGACTATGTTACACCACAGCAGAACAAAGTATCCAGTCCTACCCCTGAGCTTGTCACAATGTCACAATGTCACAATGTAACAGCCTTCCTACAGGAAGTACTAACCTTACCAATCTGGACAACTGTGCCTAGCACATCCCATTCAGATGTACTTTTTGTCTGGCTGGTTATGAATGACTCACACACATCTCTTTATATTGTAAATACAAGACCTGGCGAGAAACAAACACGCTCAGTGCTGGAAAGGACTGTATGTATTTCCATCACCTATAAGCACGTCACTTACCCAAAGCTTAGTCACAGCTGAGTCACACGCAGTGGTGTGTACCCAACACTGGGACGTCATTACTACAGGGCACACGTCACCACCAACTCAACGTGTATTTAAGTAACCAGCACATGCACTTCTGAGAAGGCTTGTGCAAACAAACCATGTCTTACTTACAACTGTGAGCGCTGTAGCATGAAATGTATATTAACCTTTTACAGTGGGGCAGCCAGTACTGGCAGATCCAACAGAACCTTTCCACGGCACTGCGCATGGTTACTTAACCCGCGCTTCCCCAGGTCAACAAAAAAAAATATGCATGCCATCATTCACAAGTCCAGTGCCAGCCCTGGAGATAAATAACTTTTTTTTGCCTTCATTTTTATTTTATTTTTTTTAAAACACTTTGTTTGTGTGCAGTTGGTACACGAGGAAAGACACACAATGTAAAGTACATGGTTACTATTTACTTATCTGGATTATTTATCCATTAACGTAAGCGCTTGTTACCACTGAATACATTTGACTTTTTTTTTTTTTTGGCATGGTAAGAAAGAGACAGAGAAATTGGAAGAGGAGAGTGAGAAAGAAAAGGTAAGAGAAGGTAAAATGAAAGATAATACACACACACACACACAGACACACACAGACACACACAGACACACACAGACACACACAGACAGACAGACAGCCATGGGAAATGTGTCCAGTCTACCCAGAATTTCCAGGGTGGTCCAATCTCTCACCCACTTTGCCTCTTAATTAATATGGGAGCTTCTGTGGAACCCTATGGGCCAGTCCACGCCTCATCAGACGACAAAATAACACCAACTCAGCACTGCTATGTGTTTTATAAACAGATGGATGCAATGTATACGTGCGCCATGCAACCCCAGCAACGAGTGGACCATCCAACACACCCGTGCCCCCGAGGATATGATCCACAGAACAAATACTTCCCCGCTGCAGAGAAGTGCTGTGTGAGGGACCTGCAGTCGTCATTTCCCGTGTCCAACTAGACTAAATTCCCACTTCATATAAAACGATTATAATGGTAATTTAAGTATAAAAAGAAAACAGATACAAATCTTTCTATCGCTAAAATGTGCAATTCCCTGTCAGTTTACAAATAAATAAAAACATTTTGAAAACAACTTTGCTCTGTCCCCGACTTACTTAAGCGAATGTAAATCAGACTTAAAGCAAACAACCGCTGTTTTAGTGGCGTTAGAAATGAAAGAGGATGTTCTGGTCACTGCAGCCTCCGAATGAGCGGGGTTTGTACAAGTACCAGTGTTTACGCGCCGCCTCCAGACACCCTGTCCCCATTAAAACCAATAAGGAGGAGAGAGATGGGCTTTGTCTGCGCAAACTCATGTACCGCACAGTGATATCACCCCAAAGGGAGAGAAACCCCATCCCCGGTCTCCACTCACCACGCATACACACACACTTTCAGAAATGATTTATGAATACTAATAGTGGTCAGATTTTTGTAAGACGGGCGTGTCTCCCACCCAGATTTCAATCCTTAAACCGGTCGGTCACTGGCACCGATTTCGGCAGGTTCCCAGGGAGGGGCTGCCCCTTTAAAAGGAACAAGAATGCCCAAATTGTACACAGCACCACTGCTTTAAAAAGGCATATTTTCCACCGACGACGTCATGCTGTTGGGGTTATAATTTTCTAAAATAAAAAAAAAGTTCTCACATAAGGTTCAGAAGGTCTCGGAAAAGGGTGGGGAAATTCCGGGCGCCTAAAAATTGGATGTGGGGAGGGGTGTGTGCCACAGATATTGTGGGAGTATCACACACACACACAAAGCGTGGGGGAGGGGGAATGGTGACTGCTATGGACACACCCTCTTTTCTTCCTTACCAAGCACTGGCTCCTAAAAATATAGACTGGCTCCTAAGATTTATTTATCTATTTTGTCCACCCCTGAAGAACATCAGCAAATTTAAGCCTGAAATCCAAACTCTTAAAAGAACAAGTATGAAATCGCTTCCGATGTCTCGTGAAAACGGAAACACGGCAATAACCCCAGCGTCACGCTTATAATGCCGCTCTTCGGAAATCCCCAACTCAGGCTGTTTTTAAATCTCTTCTCCACTCGGGAAGATGGCAAGAGTATCAAAAACAAGCAATGTAACGTTTCTTACAGAACCTCGAGATGACGTATGTGGGGAAGTGAGAGCAATTTGTGGGGGATTAATAATCGGATAACTTGAAAGTCCAGCTAACACTTTGTACCCAGGGCGTGAGCTGCTCTGGTGTAATTACTCGGAGATGTCTTTATGCCTCAGACCGCACCCAGGGCGCGTTTCCTCCGTAAGTTCCCGATAACGGCAGTCCCATGTCTCTGTATCCCAAGCACAGCGTCTTGCAAAAGTGTCTCGCTGAATATATGGGGCTGGCAGAAGTTTTATTTTGCTGCCAGCCGATGGATACTCAGAGCGATTTCGCACACTTCCTGGCGCAAGCTATAGAAGTTGTTTAGTTATCAATAAGCAACAATCATTTATTTATCACAACATTTATATAGCGCCCTTATCCAGGGTGCTGTACATTAACTAATAAAACTACCTTGGTGGGGTTACATATGGAACATTTCATATGATGGGCATAGAGTCATTGTTAAGATGTCTTTGTGGTGGGCAGGGGGTGGGAACGTTATGGTCAGGTTATGGGTTTGTTGCATTCAGAGCTTGCTTGATTGGTGGGCAGGGGGTGGGAACGTTATGGTCAGGTTATGGGTTTGTTGCATTCAGAGCTTGCTAGGTTGGTGGGCAGGGGTTGGGAACATTATGGCCGGGTTATGGGCTTGTTGCATTGAGAACTTGCTTTGTTGGTGGGAAGGGTTGGAGTTAGGTCTCTGGATTTAGTCTTGTTGGTGGTATGGTGATGGGTCCGACAGTGTTGGATCGGGGAGGTAGGTGACTGGAGGGTTTTAGAGAGACTTCAGGAACGATTAGGAAGGGGAGATCATGGATATTGGGGAGTGTGGGCTGAGGGAGGTGATGGGATAGAAGAAGGTTAGCGGGGGAATCATGGAATGTGATGGAGAAGAGATGAGTTATGAGTTATCTTCTGAAGATAGTTGGGGAGGGGGCAGATTGGGTGGGGAAAGCTTCCAGTGGAGGGGGGAGTAAGGCAAATGATCGGAGTCATTTGATTTGAGTCAATCACCATTAATGATCTACCTCATATATAGCATTCGAGTGAACAGACCTGCCCAAGTGATATATTGCTTTATATTTTCAATTTAAGTACTTTATTCTGTCGTCTTTGTCCTGCGCAAGAGAAGAACGATGGAGCACTCATTCCTTTACAAGGCGTGTATAGATGTATGATACTTAAAGCTTACGGACTCCGGGGAGACCCTGCTGTGGTCCGAAGTAATGCATCACAAGGACGGGTCAGTACTGGGCACGCCCGATTCAATGCAATTTCACTTATTTTGCCATACAGAAAAAACAACGCTTCGTCTGCAAAAGCTGTCGCTTCGTAAGGCTGCTTTTAAAGCCCCTGAGGAAGTGACTCCTTCACGAAACGCGTAGGGTGCTTCTGGGAGTTTTGTGTCGCAACTGCAGTGTGTTGAACGGACAGTGCTGTGCCAAGCGGAGTGTAAGAATTACTTCCGCGTTTGCGCGCGCAGCCAGGGAAACACACGGACAGTATACGGGACTTGGCATCTATGGCGGCTGTGTGAGGAAGCTCTACCTTAGCGGTGGGGTCAACGGAGGCGATACCGGAGCGGCGGTACAGGCGACGGCAGAACCAACACTCTGGGGCAAGCGCAACCGACATCCTGGTCTTGAGACCTCCCAATCAGGACAGAGAGTACCCACAATGCCCTTCTGAATCCTGCTTGTTGTAAGTAGGATTCCAATGTTACCCTTACTGGAGCAGAATATTCACATCCTCACTCCCTATGTTCGAGACACTGTTATTTGTATAATTGTGTTGGCATAAGTTGGTTTGTCTGGTTGTCAGTGCTGCTTCATTTGTTACTGTGTGTATCGTCTTATCAACAGTTATATAGATGCACACTATGATCGGCTTTTGTGTTTCCACATATTGTGAGACAACCTTCAAGATACATCTGAAGGCCCCCAGGTCAACAGGACTGGACATTCTATACGGTCAGAATTATCTGGTATTTTGGACTTATTCTAGGCGCCGGCTTATTTTTTGTTTCTGTGCTGTGTGTGATCCGATTGTTCCTGGCAGCCTCTCTTATAGATTTACTGGTATTCACGTTTAGTGATTAAGTTACACTAACTATTGCACCAGTGCTAAAAGCACATTGTCTTTTTTTCACATTGATGCTTTTAAATATATGAAGAGGACCTTGCTCCTAACTCCTACTAAAGTACGTGTGCTGCCAGGGAGATGGATGCTAGATAGTAATAGGGTCTGTATCCAAAGCCAGATACAGTAAGATCCCTATTGTGGCGCATCGCAGACCTTTATATTATAAATGGTCAGAGTTGGCAAAAAAAAAGGGGAAGTATATTTAAAATCAAATTTATTCGCATTCATATACACCCATTTAAAGAGGTGTCTAAGCACTGCCATAGGGCAATGCTCTCTGAGCTTTCGTTTTTGATAGAAATTACAACTATATAATTATACTTACTACAATCTATCAGCTCAAGTCATTTTCTCACCGCTGTACATCAAAGGGTTAGTTTCCTCACACAGTACACAAACGCCACGAGCGGCGTGCTATAAGTGACATTGATATCACTGTGTATACGCCACTCATTAAACACGCTTTCCGAAAGATAGATCAGCGCTGAAACAAAAGCAAAAACCTGCCCCGGTCTCCCTCTCCACGGTATACTGTTTTGATCTGAAAATCAATACACACCCTGGATAATGGTGACGCATGCGCACGGAGAAAGTGTTTTCCGGCTAGAAGGAATCTTAAGCTATACTAGACTCTAATAAGAAACATACTGACATATATGTACATAAAGGACCAATTACATTGGCATAAGAACATCTCCAATCGATCCTGCTGTATGATTAGGAACTTTCCAATTAGGTTTTACTTACCTTGTTCCTTCTCCGCACACTCTGTACATGATCAGGAATGGGGCTCTGCCAAAGGATGAACGACGCATGCGCAGTGAGGTCCTAAGAGAGGTATTAGAATACGGGAAAGGGAACTGCACTCTGATACACCCACATCAAGAGGTGTCTAAATACAAACGCAGGGCAATGCTCTCTGTGCTCTTGTCCCATAAAAATTGCATTCATAAAAACTTTTCGCTTGGGTCTTTCTCCTCCTGTAAAATATCAATAGGACAGCTCCTTCTCTTTTGAGCTGACCCACTATATACCGTTAGGGGCCACGTACTAGAAGCGATGCGAACATCACTGGTTATATGCCATCCATTGAATACACTCTCCGAAAGATAGATCTGCGCTGAGATAAGAGTAAAACACCTGTCCTGTTTTTTCCTCGTGGCACACTGCCTTGAACCGAAAAACAGTCTATATAGAGGACGACGGTGACCTATGCACACTGAGAAATTGTACTGTGATTAGAAGGAATCCAATTTACACCAAATTCATTCACGAAACACATTGACATATTTGTACACATTTCTCTACAATTGACCCAGTTGCATGATTGGGGATACAAAAATTAGGTTCATTTACTTGGTCCCTTCTCCGCACACTGTATACAGGACCAGAGACGGAGCCTTATACTATTTGAATGACTCATGCGCAGTGAGAATTTGAGACAGATACTACAGTATGAATAGGGATGTGTAGTCAACATTAACACCCAGATGGTCAAGGGTTGTACCTTGCACCGTATCTAAACGAACCAAGTACACACACAAGATACCTGTAGAGCCTACAATTGACACCTGATCAAAAGTAACAGCCACTTTTGAAGTATTCATACTATATACGCACTGGCCACGGCCATTGTGATATCTTCTGCAAGGAACTATAGACTCAAAACACCCCTCCCTAACGTAGATCTACCAATATCATCCAACACTAAAACTATAACAGCTTCAATATTTATCCCGGTAGGCCTAAACCTCTGGAGTGGTATTATCTCCACCAGAGACCATCTGTAAATAATCACGAATTCTAATATTCAGAATAAGAGATATATATATAGGACAAGGAACAGTATATCTTGACATAGTAATTACTATCTATTTATAAGAATCTACTAGGTGACTAGAGTAGAATACATAGACACATTTATGTCTATTTTTAAATGTTGCATATGAATGCGAATAAATTTGATTTTAAATATACTTCCCCTTTTTTTGCCAACTCTGACCATTTATAATATAAAGGTCTGCGGTGCGCCACAATAGGGATCTTACTGTATCTGGCTTTGGATACAGACCCTATTACTATTGATGCTTTTAAAGAAAGACATTGAATTAAACCCGCAGCGCCCGCTCCTCCGCCACCGTTCCTTGGTACCGAGCACCAGAATGTTAGATGATATTGGAACACTGTGCTGGCCAAATTGTCTCTGCTCGGTCTTCATACAACTCCCACTCTGGTTTCTCTCTCTCGCTTCAAGAGATCGCCGCACACACTGGATAAAGTTCGTCATAGAAGGCAGACATGGTGCACGGTAAAGGAAATCACGCGCTCCATAACAGCACAAAAATAGCAAATAAAGTATAATAATAAATTATCCTTTATTTGCTATTTTTGTGCTGTGCTGTTATGGATCACATGATCTAAATTGAGTAATTATACATAATTAGGGGGGGGTGGAGTTTGCTTGAATATTCATGTGATAACTCCTCTCTAAGGAGACAAATGGGGGAGGGATATGTGGAGGAAATGGCAGCCATCTTGCTCTATCCCCAACCATCTAAAAAAACTAGCAGATAACTACATGATAAAATGACGGAGATCTATAGGCTCAATAGTTTTATCTTAAGGGGATATTAATGTTGCAGACCAAGCAATATCTTGCAACTTTGCATCTTTGGTCCTCTTCTGCTGCACTGACAGCCATAGAGTGAACCCCCCGAGCCGAATCTTAGCCGATCGATCACAGGAGAACGGATCAATCGGCAACTTAGCTAATTACTTATTGTGTGGATTGTATTGATGCTCATATTAAAAGGGGGGTGGGGGGAGGGAATGGCAGCTAGGACTGCTGCTTTTAAAAACATGTTTGTATTTTATTTTTGATGGCGCATTGGGGACTGCCTGTTTACAAACATTGGTGGCAGTAACCACTTACGTGATTAGAAGCCGCTTGGCTCACAAGCTTTTCCTCCTCATTTCCAGGAATCCCAAGGCTTAGACACCCTTATCCCGTAACATGTGGGATTCTCTTCCTCCAGCGGAGTCAGCCTTGCTTTCTGGAGCAATAGGCGGGATAACTCACTCATCAGCTGCACTTGTCGGTTTACGTGGAGGGTGGAGGCCCGAGAAACGTGAGGAAGTCCCTCTGCACTGAAAAAGTAGTGGATGCACAGAGCAGCCCCCAAGCATAGAAGGTGAAATAAAGGGAAAAAAAATAAAAAATTGGGGATGAGACACAAGAGAACTAAAAACTCCTGCAGGGCCTGACGTTGGATAGGAGGTAAGTGTTGAAGACGAGGTTATTAAATCTTATTTGTTGTGACTTTCCTTTTGAAGGTGGCCCATTAATACCTCCCACACAAGCTTTGATAATAAATTGCTGCTTTAAATTTACACAACAGGGGGGGGGGGGGGGGGGCGGGAACACCACTGTCATTCATCTAGGTCACTTTAACGGGAACCGTCACGAACACGCCGCATATAATCAGGTTCCAAACTCTCTCAGTCAGCCTTGCCTACATCAGGGGGTGGCCAGCTCCAGTCTTCAAGGGCAACCAACAGGTCCGGTTTTCAGGATATCCCTGCTTCAGCACAGGTGGCTCAATCAGTGGCTGCGCCACTGATTAAGCCACCTGTTCGGAAACAGGGCTATCCTGAAAACCGGACCTGTTAGTGGCCCTTGAAGACTGGCTGCTGGGTGACATCACTCTCCGGATACAAAATAAAACCTGAAATTAAAAGTCTTGTTGAATAACAAAAGATGGCCGGGGAAGGTTTTGCATGAAAGAAACGCGGATATTTAAGGCGCTGATGAATTATGAATTATTCTGACATTTACCGGAGATGGAAAAACAGGAAAACACAGCGTATCACGTGATAAATATCTTATTAACACATGAGGAGCTTGTTCTGTTCTCCTCATAATAACCAGAAGACGTATCCCTTCTTTAACGAGAGACATGTCGCTGTGCACGTAACCCTTCGATCCTCCGCTGGTATAAATAAATACATTATTTATGCTACACATATTCATGACAGTCGTATTGCAGCTTTCACGCCAAACGTCTCCTGCTGGTTTTTTAAAAAAAACATTAAAAAAAACTACAAGTATCTTTGTAGTGGGTGAATTTCCCCAAAGGCTGGGTCCATGAGCACGCGCTCACAACCGTGCGCGTGATGTCACCCGCGTTTTCACTGCAGCGATTGAACGGGGAGGCGTGGCCGTGACGTCACGGAGCTGGTGTGACCTCATTGGGCGAACCACGCGCGTGACCTGGCCGCCGTGTCGCAGAATCAAATGTATCTGATTCTTTGCGTACTGCGTGCCCCTATCGCGCTGGCGCACGCGCGGTCTATCGTGGCGGTCATCGCCTTAAGACAGGGGTGCGCAAACTTCTTGTGCTGCGTCCCCCTGCCCTTGAGCCGCAGCGTTCGCACCCCCCCTCTCCAATGACGTCACGGGTCATGTGACATCACACCGCCGCGTCATTTGTGTCGGAAGACCCGGCAGAGAGCAGTGAGAGTGAGTTACAGAGGCCTCACGCCACCCCCGGCATTTCATTTAAATGCCGTGGGGAAGAGTGCGGGGCCTTTGGAACCGCCCGCATCCCCCCCATGAAATTCTCCCGCCCCCCAGTTTGTGCACCGCTGCCGTAAGGCATTGTGATCGCGCCGCGCGGTCTCGCCGACCATGGACCGCAGCATAACCCAGGGGACAGGATTAGTACTTCTGGAAGGATAGTGACCGGTTTCTAACGGTTCTAGCGCTTTACTCCCAGGCGCTCTGCGCATGGCAATTTATAAAAGATATTTCCGTTTTCCCGCCATGAAAATCAGCGGGAGACATTCGGCTCAGAACACATGGTCAACACGATTCAATTAGAAGCTGGGACTGGGGTAGTGGGCAAGATAAACATGACTTTGGCTAACACATGTAACAAATACCCCAATTTAGAAATAGCTAAAGATTTGCTAAAGTGCTGGGGGGCTCAACGACAGTCCTCAAGTCAACCCCCCCTCCCCCCCCCCCCCCCCCCACCAACATCAGGTTTTCAGGATATCCCAGCTTCAGCAATCAGTCTCAGTCGAAGACCATTGAGCCACCTGCGCTGAAGCAGGGACTGATTGAGCCACCTGTGCTGAAGCTGGGATATCCTGAAAACCTGACCTGTTGGGGGGGGGGGGGGGGACCTGAGGACTGGTACCCCTGTTATAGAGCATAATATCAGAAATAAGAGTTGGTTAATGATAAAACGTGCTGGGTTTGAGCGATTTTGGACATGCATTCATGTTGCGATTTTTGCTTTTACCATTTTTTTTTTTTGTATTGGGTGAGATTATGGAACAGGATTACATTCCTGATTAAAATCAGGGTGCAACGTTTTCGGAGGGTAAGGTATATAAGGGCAAGTCCTATGCTTCACATTGATAGATTTCTAGTTGGAAATGGGCCTTCTTCAGCGATTACACCCGGCAAAATAATGCAAAAAAAAAAAAAACCTTGTGTGGTGGATACTTGAGAGGCTCGTTAACAACACAGTGAAACGGCAAAAGTTTAATACACAGGATGTGCAATACGGCAACAATAAGAAACCTCACAGGTTCCTCGTTCACTTGGACAGCTCAGTACACACGATCTAAAAAGACCTCCCTTTTGTTCCATGAATAAGGTCTCACAAGGATTGTGCCCTTCTTGATAGCTGCGTCCACCTTAGCTTTGGCCTGGCAGCAATGACGGCCGTTTATACATTTAGCAAATTCTAAACAAGACGTTTAATCCGCATGGTTTTCAGCGGCTCTGTGCTTTGATGTCTCAGCATTTAAACCTTCGCATTCCAGGAATTTTTTTGTTGTTGTTGCTACTAAAAACTTCCTAGTTTAATTACCTATAAAATCTGATAACCCTTTTTTTTTCGATATAAACTTCCGGCTTCATTCCGTGGCGGCGATAGACACGTACCGGCTGTAAACGACGCTCAGCGACATATTGCTTATTGCAGTGGCGAATACGTTAGGGGGAGACTTGAATTTTGGCAGTTTTGTAAGGATTCGGAGCCCAACTTTTCCCCCGGAAGATTCATAAAAATTTAATTCCGTCGTTTTTCCAAATACTAAAGTCAGGGGTGGTCAGCCCCGGTCCTCAAGGGTCCCCCAACAGGTCAGGTTTAAAGAATCTAATAGCGTATTTGTGATGGTGCTCAACAGTGCTGGGACTATGTGAAAGGAGGGGAGTAAACTGGGTGATAATAATATTTTACAATGGCACTGTCCCTTTAATTGGGCATAAGGTACCCTGAAGGTAGGAGTGGGTTGCCAAAGACAGCCCTCTCTTTCCTCATTAGGTAGCCCCAGGTTTAGTACTCACTGAATCTTCTTTCTTCTCCAGTCTCCCCTCCAGAGCGTGCAGCTGTATTAGGGTGTAGATCCAAAGCCAGGGTGTGCAGCGCACAGCAATAAGGAGGAGCAGGTCTTGCAGAAAAATAGTCCTTTATTAATTCATGGTGTGGGACAACAGCAAACCTTCAACGCGTTTCGTTCAAGGAACTTTATCAAGAAGTGCTGTTGTAGGTTAAAAGCTACAGTTTATATACAGCTGACTGCCTTATTTTCGCCTGTGTGTGTGTGTGTGTGTGTCTCTGAGCTGTGTTGGGATAAGGTAGATGCTGCACACCAAAAAATTGACTTAAATGAAAGGAATAAGTTAGCCGTGCTCCTTGCGAGTCAGTTGGAGGAAGCTGCGAAATCCAGCAGTACATGAAGAGGGCAACGGGATAAGACAACGGATGTGTCATAATTCTCATTTATTTAAGCCAAGACAAATCCACAAGTTCGACCTAGCGGTATTATCAAGTGAACTGAAAAGTTGGGTGCGTGTGCGTGTGTGCGTGCGTGAGTGTGCGTGCGTGGATGTGTGTGTTCAGAGCTGTGTTGGACACAATTGCAATGCCATGCCTGGAAACACTCCCCCAGTGGAGTTGCATATAAAGAGGTTATTTTCAATATAATTGTGCAAATCACACATGGTTTTTGTGGTGGCCGGAGAAATTACAATCTAATGGTGTTTGTCTGGGGACACAGGGAGGTAAGGTATCTTGTCCCAAGACTGCCTACACCAGGATTTGAACGGGGGGGTTCACACTCGTCAGTGTGTTCTTGCTGCTAATCGTCTCCTAATGGTTCTGTGATTTTCAGGAGTTACTGAGCCTGTCAGTGTATACGAGTACTTTTTGTAAGGGGATTGAGGCCGGCAGCGTGCGACTTTAACGTGCGCACAGCTCCTGCGCAAAGCTCCTGCGCGTCTCCATTGCTGGGCCTTTTTAAAAGACCAGACTGAATTAAGCCGTTGCAGAGAGGAAGGAAGCTGAAAGGTAACACTACATGCTGCTAGTGATAGGGCGCCTTTTTCCGATGTATCAATGCATATCCTGTCCATTCACATCGCCGCTCAAGTAAACCAATGTCCGCTAATTACGTTTGTTCTGGAATACAGACCTTCTTCTTTTTTTTTTTTAAATGTAAAATGTATCTCGGCAAGCAAGGTTAGCAGCAATTTAGCAGCATGAATGAGACATAGTATATAATTTATATTGAACTAGCACAGTCCTGGAACGATAAGAATCCAGTGTTGTGTTTTTTTTTTTTTAACTATAATTCATCATAAAAAGCACAAAGAGAAATGTATAGAGCGAAGTAGCGAGAAAGGAAGGTGCAAGGCGGGGACAGTTGATAGAGGAGAAAGAGGAGGATGAGTGGGTGGTAGTTACGAGGGGCATTATTCTTGGGCAGGGAATGGGGGTTTATCGGCTCCCAATAAACACACCCTTGCCAGACCATGCCCTTGTGATGTTGGGCCAGGACTTGCGATTGTGATTAATATATCTTGGCACAGATTCACAAAATGGCCCTACGCTTTTCAAATGAAGGGGCGTTAAGGCGTGCTAACGCTTTAGCACCGTGATGTGGGATGGGATTGCGCTGATACAGCGCGCTGGTAATTAGCTTGCCTGGTTACGCTGGTGGTATAATACACGCCTGCGTAATCGCAGTGTTTACAACCTGGTTGAACAAGCCCCTTGGAAATACACGCGCTGCGCTTGGTATAATAACGCCATGCGGCTGTATTAAGCACACGCTGCGCTTAGTATAATACAGCCGCGCCTTATATCACCGCGCTTAGTATTAATACACCGCTGCATGTACGCGTCGTGTATAATACACGCATGTCGTAAATAGCCTCGCTTATATATACACGACCTGCGCTTAGTATAAACACGCTGCGCTTAGAATACACCTTAGTATTATACACGCTGCATATAAATACGGCGCTAGTATAATACACGCCTGCCGCTTAGTATAATAAGCCCTCTAGTAGACCATGACTGCGCTTAGTATTAATACACGCATGCGCTTAGAGATAATACGCCCGCTGTAGTATAATAACGCCTGCTAGATTATACACGCATGCGCTAGTATAATACACGCCTGCGCTTAGTATAATACACGCCTGCGCTTAGTATAATACACGCCTGCGCTTAGTATAATACACGCCTGCGCTTAGTATAACACGCCCGAAAACGACCTGCGCTTAGTTATAATACATCTTAGCGTGTTTAGTCTTTTTTCCTTAATTGTAGCAGATTCGGCAGCTCCTCCCTCTCTTCCAGCAATTAGGAAATGCCGTACTGCTCTAAATCGAAGGGCGTGGCCAAGACCAGTACTCAAGGGCACCAACAGGTCGGGTTTCAGGGATATCCCCTGCTTCGGCAAGGGGGTGCAGTCGATTGATGCAGCCACCGTGCTAAGCAGGGATATCTGTTGAACCGGACCTGTGGTGGCCTTTTGAGGACTGGGTGAGTTGTCCCGCTGGTGCCCGTAATGCAACAGTGCCAGCATTGTCCTGTTGTTAAAGCACTGAGCTGCAAGTTTGACCCTGTCTGTTTTCATTTTATGTGGGGTTTTTGGAGAAGAAGGCTTTATGGATTGAGAACGGAAAAAGACACACGGAGCGGGTCTTGTGGGGTAATCTTCTTTTGACATTCCTCTAACTACCAGTAAACTACAGGAGCGGGTACCTGTCACTGACAACACTTGACATGGGTAGTTAGTGACCTAAAACCTCCTAGCTTGTAGGACTGGGGAGGGTGGTATTGATTCTTTAAATATGCGGACAATGTATAATGGTGTTAATTCCAGGGAAAGATCTGGACCCACCAGAGCTGAATCAGTTTTTGCTGTCTGAGGACAGGGAGTGATAACAATACATTGAAGTCGGCTCGATGATACATTTTATCTGTAACTCTTCTTCTGGTCAAAACTACATGTAATAAACATTTAAGCAACACATTTGCTCTGTGCAAGAAAAGTCTATCATTCAGCAACCGTTAATTTTGACACTACTTGGCGCTGGGCAGGCCAAATTCAGGTCATCAAGGGCCCAAAAGGTCAGGGTTTTAGGATGATCCCTTACGTCGGCCACGGTGGGTCAAGTCAGTACATTGAATTAATCAAAGAACTGTACTGAGGAAAAGATTCTTTAAACCTGAAGCAGGGTGTGCAGCAGCACAGCAATAAGGAGGAGCAGGTCTTGCAGTAAAATAGTCCTTTATTAATTCATGGTGTGGACAACAGCAAACCTTCAACGCGTTCGTTCAAGGAACTTTATCAAGAAGTGCTGTTTTAGGTTAAAAGCTACAGTTTATAACAGCTGACTGCCTATTTTCGCGCCAAATCGTGACGTCATGTTTAATGTCTTAAGCCACTGAAAGAATCGTTATACTCGCGATGCGCGCGGCGCCAAACAACTCATCATAATCTCTTGGTATTCTGTGAGTCCTCCGAGCATGGCGCGCGGCGCCAAGGGTCATCAGGGGGTTATGCTGCTGATGCCGGTCCGAGTGTCCAGCTTGTACACGCCCTAGGGGCGGGTCCTAAGACGCAACCACGCCTCGACTCACACAGACTACTCCCCCTTCTTACTTATACCTCGCCAGCGCCTCTTAGTGATTCTCTGGTTATAAGGACCCTCCGCGCATGCGCTCGGCGCCGAGGGTATGCGGTGGCCACTCCGTAATGTAAGTCATGGTACTGCAGCAGGGTTGTTTGTAACAAGCTGGAATACTCGGCGGAATCAGCAGCATACCCCCTGATACACCTTGGCCGCGCGCTGCGAGGAGGACTCAGAATACCATAGAGATTATGATAGAGTTGTTGGCGCCGCGCGCATTGCGCAGTTTAACAGATTTCTTAGTGGCTTAGACATTAACATGACGTTCACGATTGGCGCGGNNNNGCGAAAATAAGGCAGTCAGCTGTATATAAACTGTAGCTTTTAACCTAAAACAGCACTTCTTGATAAAGTTCCTTGAACGAAACGCGTTGAAGGTTTGCTGTTGTCCCACACCATGAATTAAATAAAGGACTATTTTTCTGCAAGACCTGCTCCTCCTTATTGCTGTGCGCTGCACACCCTGGCTTCAGGTTTAAAGAATCTGTCTGCTGCAGTACAGGTGGATTAATCAATGACTGATTGAGCCACCTGTGCCGAAGTAGGGATATCCTAAAAACCTGACCTGTTGGTGGCCCTTGAGGACTGGAATTGGCCGCCCATGCGCCAAGTAGTGTCAAATTAAACGGTTGCTGAAATGAAGACTTTCTTGCACAGAGAAAATGTGGTTTTAAATGTTTATACATGTATTTTGACCAGAAGAAGAGTTACAGATAAAAGATATCATCGAGCCGACATTCAATGTATTGTTATCTCCCTGTGCCTCAGACAGCAGAAAACTGATTGCAAGCTCTGTGGGTCAGATCTCCTGGAATTAACACCATTATACATTGTCAGCATTATTTAAGAATCAATACCACCCTCCCCAGTCTACAAGCAGGAGGTATTTAGGTCACTACATACCCATGCAAGTGTTGTCAGTGACAGTTACCGCTCTGTTAGTTACATGGTAGTTAGAGGAATGTCAAAAAGAAGATTACCCCACAAGACCCGCTCCGTGTGTCTTTCCGTTCTCAATCCATAAAGCCCTTCATTCACAAAAACCCACAGATAAAAGGGACAAACAGGACAGGTCAAACGTGCAAGCTCAGTGCTTTACAACAGGACAATGCTGGCACGTGTGCATTACGGGCACCAGGCGGGACAACTCCAGTCCTCAAAGGCCACCAACAGGTCCGGTTTCAACGATATCCCTGCTTCAGCACAGGTGGCTCAGTCAACGACTGCACCCCCTGCACTGAAGCAGGGATATCCTGAAAACCCGACCTGTTGGTGGCCCTTGAGGACTGGCTTTGGCCACCCCTCGATGTAGAGCAGTTACGGATTTCTATTGGCTGGAAGAGAGGGAGGAGCATGCCAGCAATGCTACTTAAGGGAAAGAAAGACTAAACACAGCTAAAGCATGTATTATACTAAGCGCAGGCGTGTATTATACTAAGCGCAGGCGTGT